>JASIRB010001952.1:0-50003 GCA_030323885.1 Branchipolynoe longqiensis | reverse complement strand
CGGACTAGACAATTTTGTCCGTTGCTCAATCCGTTGAGGTGTGATTGGGCCTTAAGATAGGGCAAGGACTGGTTGGCTCAGGGTCAGGATAATGTGAATGAGTGGGATATTAGGTCATGGTGCTGGTGGCCTGGTCTCCAAGTGGGGCAGCACTATTAAGTCACCATGAGTGCGCACTGTCACAAGTCTGTACCCATCTTGATATGACCTTAGATGTTGCCAGAATGTAAAACTCCAACGACCAACCAACAGCAGGGACCTGCCGACTCACTCGGTTATTATCACCGTGTGTTCTACTGGAGCACCTTGTCTCAGCAGAATATTTAATGAAATAGATTTAGTTTTGGTTTTGAAAATGTGGTGTTTTCATCAGACTATGCAGCCGTAATTTGCTGAAAGAACAGCGAACATCGCAAAAATATTGGATTTGCTAATTGATGTCACCTGACTACTCTGAGTCATCATGGACTGTGTAAGACCGAATGAGGTTTGACTAACAGGATCACCTGCACTGTTCTTAGGCCGATCATCAACATCATAATCATGTTGTTCACTGCAAATATAATATGTGTGTTAACCAAATTTAATGGGATATTACTACACTTATATCTACTCTGCTTATCTCTATATATGTCCCGTCATGATATGACCTTAGATGTTGCCAGGATGTAAAACTCCAACAACCAACCTATATATGCTGTTCTGATGGTCCATGGTCTTCCACACTGCCATGCACTCATGGAGAACGCCAAGATTGAGTAACAGTACGCTTCAACTGGTTTATTACAAAACCAACTGCTCTCCGCGGCGTTAGCAGCCAACTGACCCGCCCCCTAACTCGCCAGGTCTCACGTCGCCTCTATACATAGGTGGGGGTGTGTGCTAGCCACAAAGAGTAGAGGGCAGCCGAGTCGGGGCTCTGCCTGGTGGCTAGCGTGCTGCCATCTAGCGCAGTTCAGTGTAACTGCATAGGTGTGCGGCGTAGTGTCTGCCGCCACTGCGTGGTAGTTGAGCTCATGTACAGACTACTACACTGTATAAGAATTATATGAGCATCATAACCCAGAATTCCATACTCGCTCATCAGCGCCCTTCACCAGTGATCGGGTGATGGAGCTTGGGGCTAGTCATCTACTGCTCCAGCCTACTCAGCCTCAGCTCCGACGGTGGCACCACCTCCCACGACTCGCTATCTGCTAGCTAATCTCATTCATTTAGCGCCAACAATTTTCTTTTAAGACAACAGTCGTATTGTTCCTCTAGTCAGAGAAAATACACTCTAACCCACTATCATGTCTTCCTCTTATTCATTATGTAGGTCAACTATTATACTACAATTTTAGTTATTGAAATCCTAATTCGGAGTACCAGTTTCTTTTTTAGTATTTGATCGGACACGGTGGCCGAATCAGTAGAGTGCAGGCTTCGTGTGTGGAAGGTCAGGAGTTAGACCAAATTAAACCAATGACATACAAAATTGATACTTGTCGCTACCTAGCCTGGCACTCGGCATCAATACTAATAGGATAGGGTAAGGACTGGTTTGCTCAGTATGACGATAATGTGATTGAGTGGGATATTGGGTTGTGGTGCTGGGAACTGTTCATCCAGTGTTGCAGCACTATTAAGTCACCATGAGTGCGCACTGTCACATATGCATACATTAGTCGGACATCTTTAAATAAAACAAGATAAAACCCCATTACAGTCGGTACCCATCTTGAGATAACCATGGATGTTGTTAGGATGTAAAACCACAACAAACAAACAAAAACCTTTTATTATTTTTGACGAACATGTTCGATGAATTGTTAGTAAAGGTAGACTCCCCTTTGAAAAGCAAAGAGCCATCACCAGGTGGCAGCACCGTGAGCCTAAGTAACCTCTCCGCCTTGCAGAACTCAGGTAAAACATCGCTCAGTGTGCAACCTAGCTTCCCAATTAACCGGAAGTCTCCCGGAGCTTATTTCATGACACATCACTATGTTAATGCACCCACAGAAGCTATTAGCTGTTGTGCATAGCATGGCTGAAATGTGACCACAATGACACATGTTCATGATATTGATAGTCTCTTGTAGCTTCTTTCAACCCATTACACATCACTATGTCAATGCACCCACAGAGGCTATTAGCTGTTGTGCATAGCATGGCTGAAATGTAACCAGAATGACACATAGCCATGATATTGATAGTCTCTTGTAGCTTATTTCAAGCCATTATACATCACTATGTCAATGCACCCACAGAGGTTATTAGCTGTTGTGCATAGCATGGCTGAAATGTAACTACAATGACACCTGGCCACAATATTGTTAGTTTCTTGTGGCTTATTTCAAGCCATTACACATCACTATGTTAATGCACCAATAGAAGCTATTCGCTGTTGTGCATAGCATGGCTGAAATGTAACCACAATGACACCTGACCACAATATTGATAGTGTCTTGTAGCTTATTTCAAGCCATTGCGCGTCACTATGTTAATGCAGCCACATAAACTATTAACTGTTGTGCATAGCATGGCTGAAATGTAACCGGAATGACACCTGACCACAATATTGATAGTCTCTTGTAGTCTTATTTCAAGCCATTGTGCGTCACTATGTCAACGCACCCACAGAAAGTATTACCTATTGAGGATAGCATGACTGAAATATAACTACAATGATACATGGCTATGATATTGATAGTTTCTTGTAGCTTATTTCAAGCCATTACACGTCACTATGCTAATACACCCACAGAAGCTATTAACTGTTGTGCATAGTATGGCTGAAATGTGAAGTCTACAATGACACCTAGCTATGACAACTGAAGCTATGTACAAGGTTTTTGTGTATAGCTGATGTATCTGAAATATCATGACAAGTGTGTAATTATGGCTAGTGCATCGCATTGGAAACTCCAATTCTCATTGGATCACCTAAGTTGAGCGACAAGATGGGATGGCCGAATGAGTTGAGCATCTGTCTCCTCATTTGGGAGATCGGGGGATCTGAACCCATGGGTTCATGCATTCGAACCCTGGTCGAGTCAAACCAATGATTTAAAAATTGATACTTGTCGCTTCCTCGCCAGGCACTCAGCATTATTAGGATACGGAAAGGACTGGTTGGCTCAGTGGCCTTTGGGGCAGCACTATAATATAAATTCGACATGAGTGTGCACTGTCACAAGTCTGTACCCATCCTGATATGATCTTAGATGTTGCTAGGACATAAAACAACAACAAACAAACATGGTTGACCGCTAGAAATATGAGGCACTGTAGACATCTTATAACCTATCAAAGATGTAGGCCACTATGCAGTATAACCCCATTAAAAGACAGCTCGGTTAAACCAAACGATTGGTTAATCCAAACTTTTTTCGGCCGCCGGCAAAATACTGCCATTTATCATATAAAAAAGTTGGGTAAGCCAAAGTCGGTTCATCCAAATTATCGGTTAATCCAAGCAAAATTGTCAGACATCAGGTCACTTCGGTATGGTTAACCCAAACTTTCATGTGGTTATAAGGTCATCTGAGACACCACCAACTATTTTATATGATAAATGGTAGTATTTTGCCGGGCGGCCAAAACAAGTTTTGATTAACCGATCGTTTGGTTTAACTGAGCTTAGTTTAAGGGGTTATACTGTATATAAATAAAAACAATAATCAAGCTGTCCACATACATTGTATGTTACATGTGCAATACACGCTTACTCCAAGTCAAAGTCGAAGCCAAAGCTCGGTTAAACCAATGATCGGTTAATCCAAACAAATTTATAGGGTCCCTTCAAGTTTGGGCTAAGGGGGTTATACTGTATTTACAAAGACAAACATACTTCTTTCTTTAGATCGCGGAGTTGAAAACATAATAATTCAATTGTTAATTCTGACTAAGCGCCTAATAGCTCTCGATTTGCATGGTGCTAGTTTCTTATTTCTATTATAGATTCACGTAAAGTTGTCACCTATTTAATTTAAAATTGCTTTGACTAGAATTATGGAGAATCTATAATCAAAATTTAATTACAGTACTTCAAACATCTTCATAGCGGGCTTTAATTAAAACATGTGCAAATACCGCCTCATAATAGTCGATAATTTGATTGGAATCCCCCTTGATGGTCAGGGATCAGGAATCCATTGCCCCCACCCCTACCCTCCATCAGTCAGATGCCGAGCCTTAAGCTAAGATTCCTTACATGCGGTATGCGGTATGCGGTATACAAATGCGAATGTGGCAAACAAATCGAAACGCCTTGAAGTCAATGGGCTACAGGCCTTATATGCGGTATGCGAATGCGAATGCGGCAACTCGATCGGTCCCTGTAGCGATCGGTGCGGCATGCGGCATGCGGTATGCAAATAGAAACCTCAGTCACACGTGTCCATTAGTTTTAGACGAGGAGAGGCGACTGATCATTACGGAACGGTCACACACAGGGGTGCGGAGGGGAAACATATGGTAGTGGTGGTGGTGGGGAGACGGACGGTAACGGGTTGGTAAAAATGCTACCATATCCACAGAAATATGAATACTTATCTATAATTTGGTAATTATAAAGGTAGGAACCCCCATGTGACGTACCAAGAGGTACATAGATATAAATGCCATATTAGGTCATATACAGTGCAGTATGGAGTATACTTGTTTATTTATATTTTTTAAATATAGCCAGTCGTGTGCCGCATGCCGCATGCCACATACCGCGTAGAAGGAATCCTCCCATTCGCATACCGCATGCCGCATGCCGCATGCCGCATACCGCGTATACGGAATCTTAGCTTAAGTTGTTAGCCATTAATTCATGTGCCAGTGTCAATACTCTGTCCCCTGGCACCCGCATCACCCAATCAGTTGCCATTGAACCCGAAAGTGTGCTTCTGCATTGTTTGCATCCATAAAATCTAAGTTTAATTATCACCGCAGACGTGATGACCGAATAGGTAGAGCGCAGCCTTCCCGTGCCGAAAGTTGAGGAGGTCGAATCCCAGCCGAGGCAAACCAATGACTTATATAGTCGATACTTGTCGCTAGCTAGCCTGGAGCTAGGCATTAATAGGATAGGACAAGGACTGGTTGGCTCAGTGTTAGGATAATATGAGCGTGTGGGATATCGGGTCATGGTGCTTGCAGCCTGGTCTCCCAGTGGGGCAGCACTATAAAGTTGCTATGAGTGCGCACTGTCACAAGTCGGTACCCGCCCCGATATGACCTTCGATGTTGCTAGGTCAAAATAACAACACATACAATTAACGGGTAGCGTGTGGTGGGCTTTAGGAGTGTTGTGAGGGTGATTGTGAGTCTGTGCCCCCTCTATTCAGCCCCTACTTCCGGTGCGCATGCGCGGCAACCACTTCACCACGTGCTTCCTGTGCGCATGCGCGGAAACCTCTCCTGGAGGCATGAAGTGCGCGTGTATCACTTCCACAGACATTACACTCCCAACAAATTGGTTGGTTGTTGTTTTACGTCCTAGCAACATCTAAGGTCATATCAGGATGGGTACCGACTTGTGATAGTGCACACTTATGGTGACTATATAGTGCTGCCCTACTGGGAGACCAGGCCACCAGCACCATGCCCTAATATCCAACTCAGTCACATTATCTGGACGCTGAGCCAACCAGACCTTGCCCGATACTAATAATGCCGAGCGCGTGGCTAGGAAGCGACAAGTATAAATTTTTAAGTCATTGGTTTTTACTCGACCATGGTTCCAACCCGTGTGCTCGAATCCCATGATCTACCAAGTTGGGATGCTGACGCTCAACTCATTCGGCCATCCCTTCTGGTTCCACCCAATAAATAAAACCTAGACACAACTAGCATCTACCGAGGTGACTAACTAACTGACTAAGTCCCACTAATTTATCCGCTTGATGCTAATTGAAATATGTGGAATGAATTATTCCTCTTTTGTCCACAATTGTTCTCACTTTTGTAAGGCCAAATACTAACAAAAATTAGCGATCGTCCCTGCCCGTGCCTGAAAAATCCCACCCCTGATTGTCATATTCTTTTTTTGTAATTGTTAAAAATGTATGGGGCTAGACTTCTGTAAGCACACAATCAGTGCAACATTATTACGTATTTTTGCGCAGCATTTGGAAACCTCTTGCTGACAAAACATTCAGGGTGCTTGAAAAAAAAATGTCCTAGATCCTATAACATAATTACGTATTACATCTGTCGTACGCCAGAAAAAAAAAAATTTAATTAAATTAAAAAAATTTAAACCAGCCGCCCGACCCTGATTTATGTGGTCAAAAGGATGATCACCAACGTTTAACAATATTTGGCCTAATGTTAGAATATTGTTGTTGAAGATTTATACTGCCTATCATGGATAAGTCTGAATAGACTTGTTTTCACCATTAGACAGTTTGTCGATAGAAAGCCTGAGCCTACACTTTTACCGACCCAAGGGATTTCTAACCTCCCACACCTCATAGACATGGTATGAGAGCAACTGGCCTTTGATGACGCTGTAAGTTCTACACAGTGGTGGAAATCCAAAGTGGCAGAGGTGGGGGCACGGGGAATCGAACCACTGACCTTCAGATTAGGAGTCCGACCTAGAAAAAAGTCAGACACTCTAACCACTCCGCCACAGGGAACACAACAAAGAATATAGTGATTAGAACAAAGACACTCCCCCCCCCCCCGCTCTCCCTCCCCCTCCACACCCGGCGTCTCGCAGGGACGCTCCTTCACCACAGGCGCCCGATGACTCAGAACCGGAAGTAGACATTGGATATAGGTGCATGCTGGGGCGCGCTTCACCAACAAAATACAGACACCTAGTCAGTGAAGCCGTCAAGTCGAAAATTCACAAAGCATTGCTTAAAGTTGCATAGTCCGATGAAAACATCAAATTTCCCAAAACCGAAACAATAGACGACATCGCCATTCCAGCGGCGCGGTGCATTGTGGGATGTGTGGAAGAAAAACGAACCCGCGAGAAGCACATGGCACATGCTAATACACTGGGTGCAGCTATAAAATGTGCTAGTTTCAGCTCATCTCAGCGCTTGTTTGATACATAGAATACCAACTAAAAATATATGTATAATAAATTAAGATACTAATCTTTTATCCAGCATTGCGTCTACATCAATATAATTAGCACATTTTATGCCATGTGCATTTAGATGTAGACAAATCTGGGCGCTCAGACTAGTGTTAGAGCCATAGCCAGAGTCAGTTTTACTTATTTTATTCATGTTTTTATTTATATCCTATGGTTAATGACAATTGTAGAACTAGAAAATGAGTAGGGTTAATCAGATATTGGTTATATATTTCTTTGAAATAAGTTTTTGTTCACACATTTGACATTTTAATATTTAGAACAAGAATGTCTTATGTCTAGTCAATGGTGATGTAAATATCAGCCTGTGTAAGTGGCTGAAATTGTATGTTTCTTAGCTCAAAATGCTTAATTATGGAGAGTTGTGTCTTAAATTTATTCATTATATTATTATATTGCATCCATCCTTCCATGTTTGTGCCAAATTGTTATGAATAAAATTGAAGTTTTTCCCTATGTGTATCGGCAAATTGAATGGCCGTATGCCTTTGCTTTGCTGCCAGCACCGTATTCAGCCATGCGCAGTCGGAACGGTAATCTCATCTATTATCTAGATTTGATTAAAGATGTCTAACTTATATTATTACCAATGCGCTTATTAAACACTTGTCGCCACATTGATGGGAATACTGTGCTTATTAAAGACTTGTCGCCACATTGACTGGAATACTGCGCTTATCAAACACTTGTTGCCACATTGACGGGAATACTGCGCTTATTAAACATTTGTCACCACATTGACGGGAATACTGCGCTTATTAAACATTTGTCGCCACATTGATGGGAATACTGCGCTTATTAAACACTTGTCGCCACATTGACGGGAATACTGCGCTTATTAAACACTTGTTGCCACATTGACGGGAATACTGCACTTATTAAACATTTGTCACCACATTGATGGGAATACTGCGCTTATTAAACATTTGTCGCCACATTGATGGGAATACTGCGCTTATTAAACATTTGTCACCACATTGACGGGAATACTGCGCTTATTAAACATTTTTCGCCACATTGATAGGAATACTGCGCTTATTAAACACTTGTCGCCACATTGACGGGAATACTGAGGACATTTAATAGGACCTCTTACTGCAGAAGCATATGGTGTCACAGTTTTGGCCAGCTTGCCAAATTTAATTTTGCCCGTTTTCACTTCAAATATCTGAAATGCTCGCCATTTAAAATAAAAGTTACTTAAAACTAAAGTAAGGTAGGTTATAACGATCAATCTAATATAGTTATCTAAACAAAATTAGAGAAACTCAAAAGCATCGGACTGTACTACTTTAACAGAATCTACCCAATTACTTTTCTCCCCATTTCTTTGTTGGAGTTTGACCTCCTGGAAACATGTAAGGTCATATCAGGACGTGTATCGACTTGTGGCAGTCCGCACCTATGGCGACTTTATAGTGCTGCCCCACTGGGATATCAGGCTGCTGGCACCATGACACAATCCCCCACTCAGTCACATTATCCTGATGCAGAGCTAACCAGTCCTTGCCCTATCCTAATAACGCCGAGCACCAGGCTAGGTAGCGACAATTCTAAATTTGTAAAAGTCATTGCTTTGACTCAACCAGGAATCGCACCGAGCGTGGTTTGCCTAATCGGTAGAGCGGTGGCCTCACGTGCAGATGGTCGGGAGTTCGGTTCCTTGTTGAGTCAAACCAGTGACTTTTAAAATTGAATCTTGTCGCTTCCTAGCCTGGCGCTGGACATTAATAAGATAGGGCAAGGACTGGTTATGCCAAGTACACACCTACCGTATAGGATTCGCGCACTAAAACTCGCGACCAACTTACGACTGAAAACGGGCCGATTCATTTTTCAAATCGTGAATCGTAATCGCAAGCAAGCAGTTTTAGCCCTGAAACTGAGTTTTAAGTCGTGAATCGCAATCTGTAGATGTGCTAGGGTATCGCACACCTACCGACTTTTGGGCAGTTTTAGATCGTAAACGGTAGGTGGGTGCGGATAAACGGTAGGTGTGTACCTGGCATTAGTTCAATAACAGAATAATGTGACTGAGTGGAATATCGGGTCTTGGTGCCGGCGGCCTGATTTCCCAGTGGGGCAGCACTATAAAGTCGTGCACACTGTCACAAGTCGGTACCCGTCCTGATATAACCTTAGATGTTGCTAGAATGTGAAACAAAATAACACAACAAAAGCCGGGAATCGAACTCCCAACCTTCCGCACTTGAAGCCTTCGCTCCACCAATTCCGTGACTGCGTCCAGTCCCTGATTTAGATGTAGACAGCGTCATGTAATTATTTGCATACTCTGCACCATTGCTACCCGGGGCCGGAGAACTCAGAAGCAGGAGGTGGGAATAACACAACTTTATTTTCATGACAGGCAGGGTGACCGGTAGATAAAAGATTCACCCTGTACTTGTAGTACATGGGTGAACGACAACGTACTGTAAATCCGCGCAAAAATAGCTTTAGTATGGAACAGCAAGTAGAATGCTTGCCTCCTGTGTCAAATGGTTACTTATATCGGCACAGACTTGGTGAAATGGGAGAGAATGCAAAAAGAGAAGATGGCGGCCGCAGAACGCCGTCAATTTCACTTTTAAATCTTATTAAACTAGATATTATATTATATTTTTCAACTCAAAGGTAGCGGGCTATCAATAAGACATATGTAAAGAATAATTGTTGCTTCTTAGATTGTGAAATTAGGCTCTCAATTCATTAACCCGCTTTTTCGACCGTTTTTATATAGAGTTGGTATTCACCCATGTACTGCGAGTACCGGGTGACTCCTTTATCTAGGTGACCGACTGACTAGTGCAGCTCTACTTAATGCAGCTATGACGGACCAGTAACAAGGTCCGACATGCAAGTGAAGTTATGGTACTTAATAAAATTCAGACATTTTAATCACAATCACAGGATATTTCAATCATCAAGACCAACACATTGTTATTATCAGTCATCAATCAATCATTAATCAATCATCAAACAATGAAACAATCATCAAATCTACATCAATGCAAACATTTCAATCATATCAGCTTCAATCGGTGTGAGTGGCAGGGGGGGGGGGGCTGCTTCCCTGTTCTCTGCACCCCTAGCAATGACAGCAAATGAGCGCCAGCTGCTCATCTAACCCAATGAGCGTCATTTCATGTTTTGTTTGTGAATGCAGTCAGTGAGTTCTTAGTGACTGCGACTGACGTGATCAGGTGATGCGACATTATTGCTGGCAAGTTTGAAAAACGCGGCCAAGCCGTCAGTCACGTGGTCCGTGTGAGAGGAGGGGGGGGGGGATGTTACCGGCGTGTAAGGCGATACAACAGACATCACGCCGGCAACCAGCTTTGTCTAGTGAAGAGCGGTCCGGTGCTTACTAACAAATAACAGCCCTGTTATAAATGGGGACGTCTTACCAAAGTGATAACAATTGTGGACAAAGGAGGAAGAATTCATTCCGTATATTTTAATTATCGTCAATTGGATAAATTAGCGGGACCTGGTCAGTTAGTTCGTCACCCCGGTAGATGCTAGCTGAGCCTCGGTTTTATTTGTTGCGTGTGACCAGACAGGATGGACGAAAGTTGAGCGTCTGTCTCCCATTCTGGTTTCTTTGTTTGTTGTTTTACGTCCTAGCAACGTCTAAGGTCATATCAGGACAGGTACCGACTTGTGACAGTGCGCCTTATGGCGACTTTATAGTGCTGCCCCACTGGAAGACCAGGCCGCCAGCACCATGACCTGATATCCCACTCAGTCACATTATCCTGACACTGAGCCAACCAGTCCTTGCCCTGTCCTAATAATGCTGAGCGCTAGGCTAGGAAGCAAAAAGTATCAATTTTTAAGTCATTGGTTTGACTCGAGCAGGGTTCGAACCCACAACTCCAAGATCTACCAACACGGGAGACGGACGCTCTAACTCATTCGGTCATCCCATCTGGTAGATGATGGGATCTTGGGTTGGAACTGTGGTCGAGTCAAACCAATGACTTAAAAATTGATATTCGTCGCTCCCTAGGCAGGTGCTCCGCATTATTAGGATAGGGCAAGGAGCAGTGAAATGAGGAAGACCAATCGTCCACGATTGAAATTTACCCTGCTTAATCAACTAATGTACTCCCCCCCCCCCCCAAAAAAAAACCACAAATAAATTAAACACTAATTTCAGGGTGGGTTAACTGTTGCGGAAACAAAACCCAGCAGTGTTGTATTATTTGTTTGTTAATAAAACAAGACGCTGATCCGAGTGAATCAACATGGCGGCCGTGGGCTGCCTGTCACGTGACTGACCTCAGGGCAGATGAGGACGTGATTTGATTGGATATTAATTAGCGCAAAACAAAGGCGGGCTTCGATTGATGACACGGCGAATGCTTGCGTGGCGCAGATAATGTTATCAATACCGATGTGCAAATGGGATAAGGGATATCACTATTTGTTATCTAGTTCCGGTTTGTGCTGCTGAGTTTGGTAAAGTATGTCACCATTAATGCAGTTCATGGGTCAGTCATGCGGTCAATTATTTAAAGCTGCATAGTCCGATGAAGTATCACATTTTCAAAACCAAAACAATTATCTAAATCTGATTCTACATATCTAACTCGGATACTGGGGCATTTATTAAACATTTGTTTCTGAAGAGAAGGGAACGCTGAGTCAATTTAATAGAACTTGTTACTGCAGAAGTCTTTGGTGTCAGAGTTTTGGCGTGCTTGCCAGAACTAATTTGACATGTTTGCACTTCAAATATCTCAAAAGTTTATGATTTAAAATAAAAGTTACTTCACACTAAAGTAAAGTCAGTAATAATGATCAATATAAAATATTTATCTCAGAAAAATGGCAGAAATCCAAAACCATCGGACTATGAAACTTTAATACTTACTGCATTGTGTACACTTTAATTTCAGAATCTGCTTCACATTTCAAGACACTATATGAACCATGTCAACATTTATTTGTTAAATTTAAATGGGAAATATTGCGCCTAGAGCGGGACTCGAACCCACATCTCTTTGAATTCCGGGCCAGTGTGCTAACGAATACACCACCTAGGCTCCCTGATATCAACACACTACCCACGCCTACCTGTCTATGCGGGTCCTTGCCTGAGAGGTCAGTGCAGACCATTACACTCGTCCACTGGAATTGTAAGTCTTTTAATGCTTACAATTACATATACACAGGCAACAAACTTACATACATATGCAGGGTAGGTTCAACAACCATACAGCGCGTCGCTTGTGCAGGATCCTGGTCACGGCAACCAGTGTCATGGGGTTGATGAAAATGGGAAATATTGCGCCTAGAGCGGGAGTCAAACCCACATCTCTTTGCATACCAGGCAAGTGTGCTAACCATTACACCACCTAGGCTCCCTGATATCACCACACTCCCCACGCCTACCTGTCTATGTGGTTACTCGCCTCAGAGGTCAGTGCAGACCACTACACATATCCAATGTTTATAAATCGGTACAGTGCAGGCTTCCAGTGCGGAAGGTCAGAAGTTTATTCCCTGTCGAGTCAAACCAATGACTTACAAAATTGACACTTGTCGCTTCCTATCCTTGCGCTTGGCATTATTAGGATATGGCAAGGACTGGTTGGCTCAGTATCAGGATAATATGACCAAGTGGGATATCGGGTCATGCTGCCGGCAGCCTGATTTCCCAGTGGGGCAGCACTATAAAGTCAGCATGACTCTGCACTGTCACAAATCGGTACCCGACCTGATATGACCTTAGATGTTGCCAGGACGTAAAACTCCAACGACCAACCAACCATCTTATTGTTTTTGGAACAGTGGGTAGTTTACAACTAACTACCTGAAATCACACTGAAAATGCCCCCAACGTACAAAAAGGACAGTGTGTTTTATTTAACGACACCTCTAGAACGCGTTGATTTTTTGTCATCGCCTATTGGACGTCAAACATATATTCATTCTGACCTATTTCTGTGGAGGAAACCCGCTGCTGTCACACAGGCTACTCTTTCCGATAAGCAGCAAGGGGTCTTTTATATGCACTTTCCCACACACAGGACAGCACCTACCACAGCATTTGATGAACCAGATGTGGACCACTGGTTGGAACGGAAAATAACCCAAACTGCACATTTATGGGTCCATTGAGCAAGATTGTTCCGATGACTGACATTTTGCGAGGTGGACACTCCACCGCCTGAGCTACTTCACGCTCCTCCAACGTACACAATGAATATAAATATGATTTGCTAGTAACCGACGCCCACTGCCCGTCTTTGCCAATTAGTGGACCCCGTAGGAGACGCGGGGCAGACGATGCACGTGCCGCTCAATATGGCTGCAGATATCATACGACAGGGTTAATCGGGTCATGGGAGAGGTCACGTGGGGTGGGCAGGGTTCACGTGGGGATGGGGTGGGTCACGTGGGGGTTCGGGTCACGTGGGGGTTCGGGGTCACGTGGGGGGTTCGTTCATGTGGGGGTGTGGGGGGGTCATGTGAGGGTGTGGGGGGTCATGTGGGGATGGGGATTGGTCAGGTGGGATGGGGAGTGGTCACGGGGGATGGGGAGTGGTCACGTGGGGATGGGGAGTGGTCACGTGGGGGTTCGGTTCACGTAGGGGTTCGGGGTCACGTGGGGGTTTCGGGGTCATGTAGGGGTGGGGGGGGGGGGTAATGTGGGGATGGGGATGGGTCACGTGGGGATGGGGAGTGATCACTTGTGGGTTGGGGGGTGGTCAAGTGGGAGCGAGATGAGGTCATGTGGGGGTGGATATTAGTCACGTGGGGATGGGGAGGAGTCATATGGGGGTGGAGGTCACGTAGGGGTGGAGGGGGTTCACGTGGGGGAAGGGAGGG
Source organism: Branchipolynoe longqiensis (assembly GCA_030323885.1). Classification (NCBI taxonomy): domain Eukaryota; kingdom Metazoa; phylum Annelida; class Polychaeta; order Phyllodocida; family Polynoidae; genus Branchipolynoe; species Branchipolynoe longqiensis. Next base: position 36,076 of record JASIRB010001952.1, on the reverse strand, counting down.
GTCATATGGGAGCGGGGGGTCCCATGGGGCTGGGAAGGGGTCATGTGGGGGTTTGGATCACGTGGGGGTGGTGAGGGGTCACGTGCGTGGGGTGGTCACGTAGGGTGTGGGGTCGCGTGGGGTGGACAAGGGTCACGTGGGGTGGGGAGGGGGTCAGCTGTGCGGGGACCTAGCACTTGTAGTAGGAAAGAGATTTAGTTGGTTTAAGATATTTGAACTTTGAATTAATTAATAATCTATCTACAATCTAGAATATTTCAGTGTGATTTATGGTATTGGGTTCCTAGTATTGAAGTCTATAAATAGATGTATGTATTTAATTTCGGCGGTAAGTGAGTACGGTAGTGAGCAGGTGAGCGGTGGCACCACTGTCGGAGCTGAGGCCTGAGCAGTAGATGAGTAGTCCGAGGCTCAACCACCCGATTACTGGTGGGTGGGTGTTAGGAGCAAGTATAGAATTCCAGGTTATTATACTTGTATAATTCTTATACAGCATATATATATGTATATATAACGAGAACGACAACTGTAGCTAAGTGTATTTCTGTGCTGATTCAATGATTGACTTAAGGGTCATCAAAAGTTTTCATCATTTTCAAAATACTATAAAGACCATAAAGTATGCCGGAAAAAATGTCAACATTTTATGAAATGATAAAAGTTGTACTTGACTGACACCCCCTCGCGCAGTGGCTATTTTCACGCCACTACTATTGCATTATGGGTAACCGGATAACAGTTTATGAGCCCTACCCCTCGAAGTAATTATACATAAAATCATGTCTGATCATCATGTTAGAAATAAACACACATTCTGTGTCAAATAACTTCCCAGCTATGGCCGTATAACATCTCCTACTGCAATGAGAAAAGACCTATTCTTTTGTATAAAATCCATTCGGGTTTTGTATTTTATAGCAACATCTAAGGTAATATCAGGACCCGTACCAACTTGTGACAGTACTTTTTTTGTTTACTTTGGGGGGTGGTTTGTTACCTTACGACAGTTACTGGTTGCAGAACTGCAACATTTCTAGAGAGGCTCCGATAAATCGGCCCAATCTTTGGTTTAAGATTAATGTTCAGTAGGGCGTGTTGTAGAAGCTGGGGACATCTTTACAACATTGTAACAGCGAAGCGTTTAGGCGGCCCCGAATCTCTTCGGTCCGGCGGTAGTTGAGCGGTAGTTGGGCACTTGTATCCCGTCGACAGTAGCAAGGGTTTCAAAGAAGGGTTGTAAAGATGGGTGCAGTGGTGGGTCCAGCAACGAGAACAAAGCGAGAGAAAACGTAAAGGTACAGGGCCCCACCCAAGCACACAACTCCCCTGGTCAGGGGGAGGAGTATGCCTGGGAGAAAACAAAAAAAGGGTAGAGTATATGAAAGAGAAATAAGGAGAGTTGAGTCAAAGGACCGTGTCTATTTGCTGTATGGTGACCAACCAGCAAGCCATAGCCATGGACAGAGTAAGAGTAGAAAGTGAAATGCCAGGTGGCCTCCCCCTCCTGGAACTCTTTTCAGACATATCAAGGAGGAGCAAGGCCAGCGGAGAGGAGATAGAGAGAGGTGTGGACAGAGTGGGGGGGGGGGCTCTGGCAGTACCTACTCATTGTGACTTTATAAATCCTGTCCAACAGTGAGATCAGACCGCTGGCACCATGACCCCGATATCTCGCTAAATCACATCATCCTGCTACTAACCAAACCAGGCCTTGTCCTATCCTAATAATGCCGAGCGCCAGGCTAGCTAGCGACAAGTTTCAATTTGGCAAGTCATTGTTTTGACTCGGCTGGGTATTCCAACTTGCAGTATGCAGGTATAGCAGGTATAGCAATACCTCAGGGAGTTTGACGCCCCTGCCCTGCACAGCTGTAAACCACTGCCTTGTGGTACAGGTTCTTGACAGAATCAAAGGCTAAGGGAGCAAACCCTGAACAGAAAGCCACGTCACTGTGGCAGCATTAAGGGCGGTTGATGTATGAACTCCCAACATCTCCCGACCAGCCACTGCAGGGACAAATAGTTTTGCGCCTGTCTTGACATGTTCTTGCTGGTGTGAAACCTCTATTTGCTCCCCGAGAGAGTGCCGCTGGTAACTTCAGCAGCACTTCAACACCGTTGCAGGCAGCTTTCATGAAATGTACAACCACCCTCATGGACTCAACTCTCACAGCAGAGAGCTAAATGGAGAGCGGCAGTCAAGTAATGAAAGCAGACTTTGTCGCATCGCGACCGACAGCATGATGATGACGATGATGGGTATTCTAACTCCCGACCTTCCGAACGGGAAGCCTGCGCTCTACCGATTCGACTACTGCATCCGGCGCTCTATTTGTTTAACACCCTCCCAGTCCCATCCCATGTGCACACAATGTTTGGACAGTCGCAGGAGACATTAATTTAGGGAATTTCTCGCGCAATTTGCTAACAGTAAAACCCAATACCCGCATCTGCCAATTAGTGGTCCCTCTAGGAGCGGCGGCACCGACACCGGAAGTGATGGTCAATATTGGCGGAAGTGTCGCCTGACGGGGTTAAAGAGGGCGTGGCAGGGGTCACGTGAGGGTGGGGGGGTGGGGGGACGCTGGGACTTTGTCAGAGAGTCCGAAGAAGAAAGCACCATTGAATACCATGGAAACTATTTAAAATTTAAACATAGTTTTGTTTAATGTAGGCCTGTATTAAAGTTGCCACGAATATACCTTTTTCTGTAAAAGCCACTTTGCTTAATATTGTTTTAATTTGAGGTTACATACACATCATCATCATCATCATGCTGTCGGTCGCCATGCGACAAAGACTGCTTTCATTACTTGACTGCCGCTCTCCATTTAGCTCTCTGCTGTGAGAGTTGCGTCCATGAGTCGATCTTAATGTCTCTCAGCTTCAGGTTTCTCTTGATGGTATCCTTGAAGCGGAGACGAGGGCGTCCTCTCTTTCTGTAACCAGAAGACAGTTGAGAATAGAGGATCTGCTTTGGTAGCCTGTCTGATGACATCCTCATGCGGTGTCCAGTCCACCGGAGATTCTTTTTGATCAGAAGATCTTCCATAGAGGGCAGCCCCGTCTGTTCGAGTATTTCCTTATTTGTCACTTTGTCCTTCCAGGTTAGCCTCATGATTGAACGCAGATGTCGCATCATGAAGGCATGCAGCTTTTTCACCTGTCGTCTGTACACTGTCCAGGCCTCGGCTCCATATAGTAGGGTGGATAGCATGATTGCATGGTAGATCTTGCCTTTGACCAGAATATATACACATATGACAGAGATATATATATATATATATTTATCAAAAATGTATCTATATATATATATCTATATATTTATATATATAATAGTTGTCCTACATAATAAAGAACGACACAAGACATGACAGTAGGTAAGAGTTGTAATTTCAATCCGTGGTGCATGCACAGACGGGTAGCTCCGCCCAACGGATCTGAGTGTGAGTAGGATGAAGTTTTTAGGTTAACAGACAGGCTCCTCTAGTAGATGACTGCGGGAGGAGTCAGGGCTGAGTAGCAGACAGAAGCCTCCGCCTTATTATACTCGTATAATGGCCTATACAGCATATATATATGGGTCATTCTTTAAAACTGGGCACCACATATTTGGTTTCCAAATTACGATGCCGATAATTTGTTCTTTCTTTTATTGATTGCAAGTCAAATAATTATTGTATCCTCTGTGTATTAAGTAGGTTAGCAAGAGTTCATTTATTGAAGCTATCCCCAGAAAGAAATTAAAAGTATACTTATATGATTTTGTGCTGATGTGAACAAGTGAAAATTTACACATTTACACTATGCATGTGGGCCAAACCTTTTTTCAACTTATTTTTCAACTTTTTTATTGTAAGTCATAACCTTGTCTGCTTAAGAGTAATCAATAACATTTTGTTTGACTATGTTGTATATGTTAAAATGAGGTTCTGGATGTGTCTTTGATTGTCATGTTACACGAGTGATATGAATGTATTGCTCAATTTGTATAAGATCTTATTCAAAAAGTGAAATTCATTTTTGTCAACTCTGACATATGCACAACATGCAAATCTTCATAGGACATTGGATTAGGCTATTATTTGGAAGGTTTTTTGCTATTATTTGGAAGGTTTTCACTTTTGGTTTCCTGTCACACTTTTGTGCCCAGTTTTAAAGAATGACCCATATATATATATAACTCATTTCTATAGCACTTTAAAATAAATATGACTTTATTTTACTTATTTTTCATTTCTCACTATATGATGCAATTTCGAATTCATTTAATTTATGTTATCTATCGTTTAAAGCCGCCCTCTTATATAATTTCTGACGATGTTTCGATTTCAAAATACACATCAATAAAACTTCCCGCTTGCCGGGTTTGAACCCATGTGCATGTCGTTCAGCCGCAGGCTTTCACACTAATAGCCCTGTCACACTACGACTGTCACCACCCACCACGAGTTCCAGCAGCACGCTCACGGACCTCTCATGTAGACACAGTCATATATGTGATATGTGTGATATGTATGATATATAACATTTAACCAAAATCTCCCTAGACTAATCAGTCTTGAAAAAGTCTTAAACTTCATTTGCCGCATCTCACGGCCTTGAAAAGCCTTGAATTTAACCTGTTCTGGGTAATTAGTCTTGAAAAGTCTTGAATTCCATCTCAGTTAGTCCAAAATCGGCATTGTCTTTTTTTCTTCCTGGAATCCAAATGAAAATAGTCTTGAATTCCTATCAAAAACAACATTGAAAAGCCTTGAAATAGCCTTGGATTCCATATCTTCACGTGTGTACGGACCCTGAAACAATGGCTGAGGTTTCCTACCTCCTTCAAATAACTCATTTCAGAAAATAAAATAAATAAATAAATGATTTGTGTTTAAAACTACCTACAGCAAAAAAATCAATCATGGCTAGGTTTGACGAAATATTGTCGCATTCAAATCGAGAAAAAATAATTAAACGTGGTGTTCTCTGTGGCAGAGTGGTTAGAGTGTCTGACTTTTTTCTAGGTCAGACTCCTAATCTGAAAGTCGGTGGTTCGATTCCCCATGCCCCCATTTCTGCCAATTTGGATTTCCACCGGTGTGTAGAAATTACAGCGTCATCAAAGGCCAGTTGGTCTCATACCATCTCTATGTGGTGTGGGAGGTTAAAAATCCCTCGGGTTGGTAAAAGTGTAGACTCAGGCTTTCTATCGACAAACTTTCTAATGGTGAAAACAAGTCTATTCAGACTTATCCATGATAGGCAATATAAATCTTCGAGAAAAAAGCACAACAAGACTGAGTGACACAACTAGCAGCGATAACAACATAATCCAATATTGGGTCAGCGTGACCCAGATTGGAGGTCAGAGGTCAGGGCAGGGAGAAGGTTCAGGAATGCTGAGTCATTGTCCGAGTGTCTCCTGTGATCTCTGACGTGATCTTGTTTCACCAACAGTTCATCGATTATTATTGTAAAAAAATGTAAATAAAGGAGTTTTTATCAAATCTCACCGGCATCATGTAGCTGGATAGACTACATCACCATTCCAGTGGTGCGGTGCATTGTGGGATGCGTGGAAGAAAATCAAACCTGCGAGAAGCACATGGCACATGCTAATACACTGGGTGCAGCTATGAAATGTGCTAGTTTCCGCTCGTCTCAGCTCTTGTTTGGTACATAGAATACCAACTAAAAAATATATATGTAATAAATTAAGATATTAATCTTTTATCCAGCATTGCATTTACATCAATATAATCAGCACATCTTATGCCATGTGCATTTAGATTTAGACAAATCTGGGCACTCAGACTAGTGTTAGAGCCATAGCCAGAGTCAGTTTTAGTTATTTTATTCATGTTTTTATTTATCTCATATGGTTAATGACATATGTAGAACTAGATTGTTTGTTTGTTTGTTGTTGTTTTACATCCTAGCAACATCTAAGGTCATATCAGTAGGGTTAATCATTATTGGTTATATATTTCTCGGAAACAAGTGTCTGTTGACAAATTTGGCATTTTAATAATTAGAACAAGAATTAATAACAGTGATGTAGATAAGACTGATTGTTTTCTGTGGAATTGTATGTTTCTTAGCTCAAAATAATTACCTATGGCTAGTTTTGTCTTAGTTATATTCATCAGATCATTATGTGTGCATACATGTTCATGCCTAATTGTTATCTGTTTCTATTAATTTTGAATAAAATGGAAATCTTGCCCTACGCGTATCGGCAAACTCAATGGCTGTACGCCTTTGCTTTGCTGCCAGCGTCGTTTTCAGCGCATGTGCACTCGGAACGGTGATCTTGTCTATTGTCTAATAATTTTGTAGCATCTGTATCACCATGATTCAGCTGTCTGATTACAGCACTGCCGGGAACGATTGCTGAATCGGTAGAGCGCTGTCCTCGCATGTGGGAGATCGGGAGTTTGGTTCCCGGTCGAGTCAAACCAATGACTTATAAAATTTATACTTATCGCTTCCTAGCCTGGCACTCAGCATTAATAGGATAGGGCAAGGACTGGTTAGCTCAGGGTTAGGATAATGTGACTGAGTGGGACAATCGTGTCATGGTGCCAGCAGTAGGCCTGATTTCCCAGTGGGGCAGTACCATGAGTGTGCACTATCACAAGTCGGTACCCGACGTGATATGACCTTAGATGTGGCCAGGGGTAGGAAACGACAAGTATAAATCTTTACGTCATTGGTTTGACTCGACCAGGGTTCAGACCCACAAACCCATATATGTTCGGATCCCTCCATCTCTAAAAACAGGAGACGGACGCTCAACTCATTTGGCCATTCTGTCTGGTCCCGATTTATTAGTGCAACGTGCCCACGTGCCTCCTATGATCTCCTCCAGGGGCTAACGGGCCGTGGCCAACAGGAAGTTTCCCTGGAAATTGCCAAGAATCCAGGAAATCAAGTGGAAACCTGTGTCACCATGGTTACTGTGGTTTCAAGCCACCGATATTGCCTCAAGGAGAGTTAGTTGTCAGTGTGGCGGGAGATGGATGAAGGAGAGGGTGGGGTGGGGGTGGGCTGGATGGAGGGGGGCTGCTTGGTGTGAGTGGAAAGTAGAGACTGGTTCATCATTTCAGCAGCGCAGTGCATTGTAGGATGCGTCAAAGCAAAACAAACCAGCGAGAAGCACATGGCACATGCTTAATACACTGGGTGCAGCTATGAAATGTGCTAGTTTCAGCTCATCTCAGCTCTTGTTTGAAACATAGAATACCAACTAAAAATATATATATATATATATATTAAGATGTTAATCTTTTATCCAGCATTGCATTGTTTGAAACATAGCATACCAACTACAAAAAAAATATATATATACATATATATTGGTTGAATCATAGAATACCAACTAAAATATATATATATATATTTTAGTTGGTATTCTATGATTCTATATATATTTTAGTTGGTATTCTATGATTCAACCAATATATATGTATATATTATTTTTTTTGTAGTTTGTATGCTATGTTTCAAACAATGCAATGCTGGATAAACGATTAACACCTTAATATATATATATATTTTTAGTTGGTATTCTATGTATATATATGTATATATATATATATATATTAAAATGTTAATCTTTTATCCAGCATTGCACTTACATCAATCTAATCAGCACATCTGCATTTAGATTTAGACAAATCTGAGCTCTCACACTAGTGTTAGAGCCATAGCGAGAGTCAGTTTTACTTATTTTATCCATGTTTTTATCTATATCCTATGGTTAATAACATGTGTTGGACTAGGAAATGGGTCGGGTTAATTAGATGTTGTTTATATATTTATTTAAAACAAGTTTCTGTTGACACCCACATTTGATATTTTAATATTTAGAACAAGAATTTAAAATGGTGATATGATCGTTTTGTGGGGAATTAATTGCATGTTTCTAAACTCAAAATGCGTAATTTGCAGCGCTCGGACACAACGACAATGAAGGGTTCAAATAATTTATTTTGTGATGACTAATTACTTATCAATTCAAGTTATCTTTAATCATCATTATATCTTAATAGATCAGATAATACAATTCACACAGTAAAGGTCGGTGCCACATATGCGAGTGAGGCTGGCTCATTGACTGGTGCTGGCACCGAGATGCTGGAAGAGCTGGCTTCCGTAATGTCATGGACTGGGTGATGTAGCTTATCGGATGCGACTGGGCATCTTTCTGAAGCAAAATTAGACAGACATGTAAGGTAACATCGAGTCAAATGGTGAAATCAGCACTAACCCCCACCCATGTCATAACTTAATAGTACCATCAAAGAGGGTTGGGTGGGTGGGAAAAATGAACTGGTTGGTCTCAGTGGGCGAGGTGAAGTGAGAGAGGGCAGGGAGAATTGGGTCACGTGAAAACTCTAACTAGGTCACGAGAAAGTAATTAGGTCACGTTAGCCTCGCTCGCAAATTACCAATGTTGCCTCACCAACATATGCAATTATGGATAGTTGTGTCTTAAATATAGGCTGAGGACCAAGTGGTCCTTAGCCGCTGCCATCTTAGCCACTTGTGGCTTACACATGCTTTTCTGCTCAAGGGGGAACCTCCCCCTGAATGTATTGGGTGTCAGTCCCCGCTGACACTCAACCACATTTTACTAAGTTGTGTTGATTTTTTGGCCCTGCGCCAACAATTCTACACTGCAGACATTATGCATGACCTTTTTACTAAAGTAAAACAAGAAAACATTTGAGCCTTTTTGAGGGCAGCTGGACTGTACCACCTCATATAGTTTACTAAATAAATTCTATCAATTATTAATAAAACTTTTCTTTTTCTATGGGAATTTGTTTCCCTTGACCACAAATATATGATTGTGAGCTTTCTAATTTAATGAGTGTCTATTGGCACATAATTGATTGTCTGCTTTTAGATATAAAAACGATGATTTGAACAAAAAACAAACATTTCTCACCGTGAATATGGCCTATGCTGCCGACACGGCATAAAGCAACCACCAATCAATCAATCAATCAATTTGAAATATATTCATTATATTATTATATTGAATGTGTGTATGGATCCATGTTTATGCCAACTTGTTCTGCATTTCTATTAATTTTGAATAAAATCGAAGTTTTGGACTCCACGTATCGGCAAAACTCAATGGCCGGGCACATTCGTTTTGCTGCCAACACCGTTTAGAGCGCATGCGCAGTTGGAATGACGATCTCGTCTATTGAGATAGGGGGGTACTGAATGAATGGTAAGGACTTAAAGGAACTGCGGTGCTTGGGATCGGTGCGGTGTATAGGCTTGTGTTTGGGTTGGTTGTTGGAGTTTTACATCCTAGCAACATTTTATGTCATATCAGGAAGGGTACTGACTTGTGATATTTTTGTGCTGGGGGGGGGGGGGCACCGTTAAACAATCACAAATCCATCCACACCTCATTATTAAATTGTTGAGGGTTTGTTAGTTTTGTTGTTGTTTTATGTCCTAGCAACATTTAAGGTCATATCAGGACTTGTACTTACTTGTGAGATTTTTGTGCTGTGGGGGTGGGGGGGTGCTCTAACGTTAAACAAACAAACAAGCACAAATCCATCTGCACCTCATTATTAAATTGTTGAGGGTTTGTTAGTTTTGTTGTTGTTTTATGTCCTAGCAACATCTAAGGTCATATCAGGACTTGTACTGACTTGTGAGATTTTTGTGCTGAGAGGGGGGGGGGGGGTTTAACCTTAAACAAACAAACAAGGACAAATCCATCTGCACCTCATTATTAAATTGTTGAGGGTTTGTTAGTTTTGTTGTTGTTTTATGTCCTAGCAACATCTAAGGTCATATCAGGACTTGTACTGACTTGTGAGATTTTTGTGCTGAGAGGGGGGGGGGGGTGTTTAACCTTAAACAAACAAACAAGGACAAATCCTTCTGCACCTCATTATTAAATTGTTGAGCGTTTCTTGGTTTGTTTGTTTGTTGTTTTTCATCCTAGCAACAACTAAGGTCATATCAGGACGGGTACTGACTTGTGACATTTTTGTGCTGAGGGGGGGGGGCGGTTTAACGTTAAACAAACAAACAAGCACAAATCCATCCACACCTAGTTATTAAATTGTTGAGGGTTTGTAAGTTTGTTTGTTGTTGTTTTATGTCCTAGCAACATCTAAGGTCATATCAGGACGGGTACCGACTTATGACAGTGCGCACTCATGGCGACTTTATAGTGCTGCCCCATTTGGAAACCATTCGACCAGCACCACAACCTGATATCCCACTCAGTCACATTATCCAGACACTGATCCAACCACTCCTTGTGCTATCCTAATAATGCTGAGCGCCTGGCTAGGAAGTGACAAGTATAATTTTTTAAGTCATTGGTTTGACTCAACCAGGATTCGAACCAATAGTTGAGGGAAACTGGTTCATACCAATAATTCATTTTCCATTTTTAACTTGAAAAGTATTTTACTGTTGATTTTATTTATCATATACCACTTGTGATTTGACCACAGTTGTACGCTCTTTTGACATGCACACATTTCTGTGCTCTATTTTTTACCTGTTTGAAATGTAATTTTCTACTCCGATATGTTTAACCGCTTTATGACCCCGATAGCTGATATTTACTTTTTGTCGACAAACAAACAAACAAACTGACTTGTGACAGTGCGCACTCATGATCTCTTTATAGTGCTGCCCCACTGGGTGACCATGCCACCAGCACCATAACTCGATTCCCCCCACTCAGTCACATTATCCTGATACTGAGCTAACCAGTCCTTGCCCGGTCCTAATAATGTGGGGGGAGGGTGTGGGCAGACTGGTGGGAGTGTGTGGGGGGGGGGGGGGAGGAGGGAGGTAGGGGAGCTGGGTGGGTGGGGGGGTGGGGTGGAGATGAGTTGGGTGGGTTGGGTTGGGGTGTGGTGGTGGGTGGTGTGTTGTGGTGGTGGGTGGGGGGGGGGGTGGGTGTGGGTGGTGGGTGGGTTGGGGAGGAGGTTGGGGTGGGGGGAGGTGGGGGTGGGGGTTGAGTAGGAGGAGAGGTGTAGTTGGTGGGAGGTGGGAGGTGAGAGTTAGCAGGTGGGTTGAGAGTGGGGGGACTGGTTGGGGGAGCCGAGTGTGGTGGTGGTTGGGTGGAGGGGAGTTGTTGGTTGGGGAGGGGGTGTGGGTGATGGGAGTGGTTGTGGGGAGGGGGTGGTGGAGGGGGGGGAGTGGATGGAGGAGTGGTAGGGGGAGGGGAGTGATGGGTGAGGGGAGTTGATGGGGGGTGGTTGGGGAAGGGGAGTGGAGGAGGGGAGTGGGTGGGGTAGTGGTTGGGGGAGGGGAGGGGGGAGGTGGATGGGTGAGGAGAGTTGATGGGGGAGTGGTTGGGAGAGGGCGTGGAGGAGGGGGTGGATGGAGGGGGAGGAGGGGGGAGGGGGAGAGTGGATGAGGAGGGAGGGAGGAGGTGGTAGGAGGAGGCTGGTTGAGAGGAGGGAACGGGGAGGGGAGTGGATGGGGGAAGTAGTTGGGGGAGGGGGTGGAGGAAGGGAGTGGATGGGTGGTGGAGGGGAGTGGATGGAGGGGAGTGGATGGAGAGTGAGTTGGGGCAGGGGAGTGGATGGAGGACGGGAGGGAGGAGGGGTGGAGGAAGGGGGTCGAGGGGAGTGGATGGGGGAGGGGAGGGAGGAGGTGATTGGGTGGGGGAGACGGAAGGGATGGGGGAGGGGAGGGATCAGGGGAAGGGGGTGTTTGGAAGGGGGAGGGTTGGGCGTATGTGAGAAGAGTTGGAGTAGTGGTGAGAGAATGGCTGGCGGTGGGGGATGGTGTAGGGGAAGGGGTGGGAATGAGGGTGGGGGTGGGGGAGGGTTGGGGGTGAGGGTGGAGGTGGGGGGGGGGCGGAGGGGGCCGCAGCAGGAGACGGTGAGATCGGGGAATACCATACACAGATATTGGGGTAATTTATCTGGGAACACAAAACCCAGGGATGCACGAAATGAGCGCCGCCCTGGTGGCAGACGACACTGTCTCACAGGAAGAGCGCCGCTTCACGACCCGGACATGCGCACTGCGCCGCGCCGAGGACGGCTTCAAACGCAGGCTCGGAGTAAAAGCGCGATGCGTGTGCTTGCTTATTGATTGTGAAATCAAACAGTGGGTTGTAGATGTTCAAAGGGCGGACACCTCATCTCGGTCTTATTATCTTTGTTTTACCCGCCAGGGAATTTGGTGTGATTGTAGGCTCTCATGTTGTGTGAAAATAGGCTTAGTTTACTAATACTATACAATAAAACCTCTCTAAGATTAACAGACCACCTCCACAGATCGACCATTCCCCTCTACAATATAACCCCGTTAAACCAAACTTGAAAGGACCCTAGAAATTTGTTTGGAGTAACCGATCATTGCTTTAACCGAGCTTTGGCTTTGAGTTTGAGTAAGAGTGTATTACATATGTAATTAATATACAATGTATGTGGACACTTTGATTATTGTTTTGATGTATAATTAGTATTTTTTGTTATTGTAAATATAGTTTATTCATTGAATAAAGTCTTTTGTCAGCGCCGTGGCACTGGTCTTCCAGCCATGTGACAATACAGTTATTTACAATATATGTATATGTAGTCTGATATTGTCACCAGCAGATAACCTCGTTAAAACAAGCTTGGTTATGAACCAAACGATCGGTTAATCGAAACAAATTTCTAGGGTCCCTTCAAAATACTGCCATTTAAGATTTATCATATAAAAAAGTCGGGGGGTCTCAGATGACCTTCTAACCACATGAAAGTTTGGTTTAACCATACCAGAAGTGGCCTGAGGTCCGACAATTTTGTTTGGATTAACCGATAATTTGGATTAACCGCCTTTGGCTTAACCAACTTTTTTACAAGATAAATGGTACATGTTATAATTAACATGAGTAATTCTCGGCGGAGACTGGACGAAATGATGCTGCCACCTGTAGGAATATACTTTAGTTCCTGACTAACTCGATAGGTGGCGCCATTGACCTGAACTCTTCCGGCGAGATCTGTATGTTATCTGCCTCACCCTGCAAAACGCCCAGAACCATTGCAGCTGCCGTCCGCCTAACTTCGACCCGACTTTCTTGGTTGTACTGCTTTGATGTACTACCGGTGCCGGTGTCACGTTGAACCACGTCGACTACGTAGAACCATCTAGTCCTACAACCATCGCAACTGCCGCCCAACATCAACCCGACTTTACAACAAAACTGTGAGCTAAAACATCCATACAGTCTACCTATCTACACCTGTGGTGCGACGGTTGGTCGATACCTTTGACTGTTCGGACGGATATTGTGCTATTTTGGACTTTATTCTACAGTACAGTGACATTGACACTTGATACCGCCGTCCACACGATTGTCGAGTTTGACGGCGACACATACCTGCAGCTGTCCAAACCATTGCAGCTGCCGGGCGGCTAATTTCGACCCGACTTTGCTACAGTCTACCTCGCTACCTGTATGCATCGGTTTCTACGAACTACGAAATTCTAGTGGACCACTATGATAGAGACAGCTAAGTAATATTTTTCTTTAGGTTCTGAATATTAACACAGAGGCATTGAACAAGAACACCTACACCGGTCAGCCGACTCTGCACGTAAACACTTTGCATGCTGGGCGATAACAGAGGCATTCTCAACTACACTACAAACCTGTTGCTAGAAGTTTCTGTGGTGTGTGATTGACATTTGATGTACTGCCGGTGCCGGTGTCACGTTGAAGCAAGGCTCCATTGGGATTGACAGTTATCCTAGCCCTATGTAGCATAGCTTCTTATCTGTAGAACCATTTAGTCCTACAACCATCACAGCTTCAGCCAGCATATATATGTGTCAAAAACTTCTCTGAAACTTCTCTGAAACTTTCTGACCTGCTACCAGTGGCGAAAAGTCAAGTCACATGAGTGCCATTTTAATTTGAAACTTACTTGATATCTATCTACCACGATTACTTATCCAAGCCAGCTACAATAATACAGAGGCATTGATTGAACAAGAACACCTACATGTACTCCTGGTGCCACTGTCATGTTGAAGCAAGTGACTGACATTTGATGTACTGCTGGTGCCGGTGTCACGTCGAAGCAAGGCTGCATTGGGGTCGACAGCTTTCTTTCATAGAACCACGTCCACTACTAGAACTATCTAGTCCTATAACCATCGCAGCTTCATATATGTGTCAAAAACATTTTTACGCCATTATCATCTTTACGTTCCTTTACTCATTAATTTCTATGCCAGTGTAGTTTTTCATTCCCCCAGTTTTATCTGACATTTTACATGAAATTAAAGAAATTTCTCGGACACATTATCCTGGACAATATGTCATACATTGATTTACACTGATTTTATTACTACAACTTGAAAGTGACGGCCTACTTGTGGTCATATATATATATATTCATACATATGTATCAAAAACTTTACGCCATGCAAACCACTGAAACAGACTGCACAAAAGGATTGACGCCAGGCGGAATCTAACGGCAATACAAATATTACCTAATTATTCTGTTTTCTGCTGCTAGAAGGTTCTGTGGTGTGTGTTTGACATTTGATGTACTGCCGGTACTGCTGTCACCTTGAAGCAAGGCTCCATTGGGATTGACAGCATATATATGTAATGGCCCACGGCCCTCCGACTTACCCTTTCTCTCACGAAAGAACACCAAGATTCAATTCAGTGTACGCTTCACCTGGTTTATTGAACCCTCTGCTCTCCGCGGCGTCAGTAGTTGTCTGACCCGCCCCCTGACTCGCCAGATCCCACATCGACTCTATAGGTGTGTGTGGGGGGGGTGGGTCAACCACACGCAGTAGAGGTCAGCCCAGTTGGGGTCTGACCGGTGGTGACCCGTGCCGCCACCTAGCGCAGTGTAGTGGAACTGCGCTGGTGGCGTCGTAGTCTCCGCTGCTACCGCGTGATAGTAGAGCTCATGTTCAGACTACTACACTGCCCCCCCTAGAGTCTCACCGGTTGCAGAATGCAAACCGATGAGAATCGAGAAATGATAGAAGTCAACATGAGAACTAACTCGAAAGGGAGAGAAGCCTTACAAAGCTAGGTATGTATCCTTTTGCGCAATTCCTAGACCTGCCTGCAGCGAAATAGCGATATGAATCTAGCTAGCTGCAAGGCAAACATGTTATCAGTCTAGGTGAAGAAAGAGTCTTTAAATGAGTCGCACAAAGACGACCTCTCCCAGCCTCTATGTAGTTGCTGTATAGAATGTCTTTTGCTGGGAGAGAATTCATACCCCACAAGTGGAACCCCCTCGACAGAAGGAAGCAAGGAACTACTCAGTCCGCCCCCCGCCGCCCCCCATCTCAGAAGAACCGTTAGCGGGGCGCTCCCCCTTCTACGCGGAGCGGCTCCTCTTGGAGCTTCCTCAGCCCGTCCTCCTTGTGCCCGCGTCGCCTGGCCAGTAGATCACAGACGGTATTACACCGCGGACACGTCACGCCGCCGCACCCAGGACCCGTCACGCTCGGTGACCCGCTCCGGTGCAGAGTGCATGAAAGTAGAAGGGCGGTGTTACTTATAACAATTGAGAAAGTCTCCGCAGATACAACGTTCAGGAATGCAATACATTTTATAAGAAGCAATGGGCGCCAGCAAGAACCCGGCCTCCTACAAAGAAAATTACACCCCATGTGCATCCTCCCCTGTTATAACAGGAGCCGACGCACACGCTGTCAATCATGTTCTGCTAGAAGCGCTTACTATAATAGTAATTTTAAAATAAAGAATGCAGCATAAAATAAGAGCCAGGGCGACACTGCATAGGAAAATCTTTTAGTGTAAAATGGACAGTGTCTACCCACCAACTCCCACACCATCGACCACCTCGTTCCACTAAATAAATTTAGAATATTATATTTCCTAATAGTGTGGAACAAGGAAGTCAAAACGGGGTGAAAGTTGAGGAATATTTTTAGAAATAATTTATTTAGTATATAAAAAAAAATTATTCCGACCCCTACTGCAGAAAAATAGGCAGAACACAAGAAGCTAGATCCTCCAATCGGGAGAAAGCTAAGCTCTTCACCATAACATATATCATGAACAATCGTACTGCAAAAGAAAAATAATATTGGAATAGAGCAGTACGATATGCTAAATACATTATGGCTATCAATGTAAAAATAGCACCGTAGTACTAAAAAAAGGTATATACAATGTTATATTAGTAACAATACACATATATATACAAGGCGGTAACCACCTCCTTAAGGGAGATGAACTTATCAGAAAAAAAAAATTATTTTATATAATATTAGTGTATATATTAATATAAAAAAAACAATAACCGCCACAGGGGTGCTGGTCTTTTAATAACCCCTGACGTGGAACCCGAAATCCCTCGGACAGGGCTAGCGCCGATCACCTGCGCGAGCAGTCAACCACCGCTAACCTAACTGCCACCTGTCATCCGAGAAACCACGATACCCAGAATCCCTCGGACAGAGGAGAGCGACGCCCAACTGTACTAACAGTTACACGTCGTCCACCACCCTGTCACCTGTCATCTGAATTTCGACGTGACGTCCAAACCAACCAGACAGGACAGAACGACGACTAATCGCCGTCCACCTTCCCGTCACCTGCCATCTGAACGTCGCCGTCAACGTCAGCAGGCGCCCTAGCCGCCCGCGCCAGCAGCGCCCGATGTGCCGCAGCAGCATCAGCCACCAAGCTGGCCAAGCTGTCTATGTGGTTACTTGCCTGAGAGGTCAGTGCAGACCACTACACTCGTCCCTCTGGAATTGTAAGTCTTGTAATGCTTACAATTACATACATACAGGCAATGCACTAACACATACATACACAGGGTAGGTTCAACAACCATACAGCGCAAAGCTTGTACAGGATCCTGATCACGGCAACCAGTGTCGTGGGGGTGATGAAAATGGGAAATACTGCCCTAGAGCGGGACTCGAACCCACATCTCTTTGCATTCCGGGCCAGTGTGCTAACCATTACACCACCTAGGCTCCCTGATATCAATACACTCCCCACGCCTACCTGTCTATGTGGTTACTTGCCTGAGAGGTCAGTGCAGACCACTACATATCCTTGATACCGTCCAGCGCCAGAGCAACACCGTGATCAACCAGCGGGGCCGTAGCCACCACCGGTCGCACAGGTATCACCCCCGGAGCTGAACTCACCACAGGAGCAGTCACCGCTGGTATCACAACCGAGCTTGCAGACGGCGTCACTGCCAACTGAGAGGCAGATCCCGCAGCCGCCGACACACGTCGCCGCGGAACCTGA
This sequence comes from Branchipolynoe longqiensis, assembly GCA_030323885.1. Taxonomy (NCBI): domain Eukaryota; kingdom Metazoa; phylum Annelida; class Polychaeta; order Phyllodocida; family Polynoidae; genus Branchipolynoe; species Branchipolynoe longqiensis. Next base: position 18,807 of record JASIRB010001952.1, on the reverse strand, counting down.
CCCACTGACACCGGTTGCGACACCGATGCCACTGGCACCGTCACCACAGTCGGTGGAGCCCGTGCCTCCACCGCACTCAGAGTGTCAGGTGTCAGCTCGGTCACTACCTTCCGACGCTTACGACGGCGCACCACCCTCGACCCCATTACCTCCGGATCGATAGTCACGACTGGCAACTCAGGCCAGTCTCTCAACCCCTGCTGGGCAGCAGATGGAGGGGGTGGAGGCGGCGGTGGGGGAGGCGAAGCTGACCTGTCCGACCCCTGATTCCGCTGCAGCTCAATGGCAGAGCCCTCGCGCAACGGCACCAGGGACGAGGACCTCTTACCTCTCCCCTTGCCTTTACCCTGGACGGACCTAACACCCCGCCCAGAGCTCGAAGAGGCCACAGGAGCTGCTCGCCCCTGCTGGTCCCTCCTCACGGCAACAGCACCACGACCCCTGCCCCGTTTCGCCGAAGATGCGCTGCGACCAGTGTAAAACCGCTCACGACGTACCTCCGCCGACCCAGGAACATATATAAACAGGGCAATCAACCTGTGCTGCTTAGGCAGCGTCAGGGTTTCCCTGCTATAGTGGAAGTCCGTGCGCTGCTTCATCGTGAAGTTCACCGCCCTCTTCGACATGAACTGAGGATCCCACAGGATACCACTCAGCCCCTTCACGACGTCCATCACCATACGTCCGTGGCCCTCCGTGAGATGCTTGATCATCTCACCGCGGCGAGGAGTTGAGAAGTATTGCCCAGTCGCCTTAAGCGTTGGACAACCCTCCGAACCACTCGCCACGTTGAATGGTCGCGTTCACCTCCATAGAGGAGCGGTGTGAAGGTGGCTCTCGCAAATATGCCGAGCCAACGACCCCCACCGCAGAAACAATTTCGGGGTCTGCCTACGCCCCACCGGGTTTAGCTCACAGAACAGACAAGTCTGTCCCGGGCGAAACACCCGGCGAACATATCCCAAACACGCCAACTCTTGTCTTGTGTAGCCCTCCCCCCTCGCTGGATCCGTCAAACCTCCAAATATGTGACATAAATGGAGGTTATACCAATCCAGCGGGATCCGGGAATGACCTTCGGGCTCGACCCAGCCCTCGTCATCGGAGACACCGTGATCTCCGGTCAGACCCTGATGCCGCACCAACCGACAACGACCCTCCTCCCAGACCATATAGTCCGTCACACTACATGGCTCCCGTTCATGAGGGTCATTCCATAGCCGCGACAGAGTAGTCTCAGTCAACCCAGCCACGTTCCCCGAAAGGAACCGCGCCAGCTTAACCGGTCCACCCCCCCGCGACCGAACAATCCACTCAGACGACGGAGTAGGATCGTCAGCGATCGCATAGCCGAGCTCGACTGCAAAGCTCCTATCGGTAGCCCAACGCAACAGCCGCTGGGCTATCCGACCCGGTCTCTGATCCTCCCCCCGTTGTCCTTGGTCAGAACAGCGAGCGACGGATACCGCCGGACATGTAGCCCCCCTACTACTACCGACAGGAGCCTCATCCACATCTATGGGCACCGTTCGTTTCGTCCCATCGCTATTATGATAGCGATAGTCGAACGACCCATACGACACCTTTTCTGGAGGGATCGATGCCTCAGGGGGCACCGACACAACCTCCGAACGAGGACTAGTGTCACGCTGTACAGAGGCCTTAGCCCGCTCCACAGCCGTCCTCACCTGCGCTTCTGTTAACGCACCGGACTCACAAGAAGGGGCAGGAGGCCGAAGCAACTCACCGCCCACAACCGGGGTAGACTCGACAGAGTCGACGTCCATCCGCTCCACAGAACCTCCCCCTACTGACCGTCCCTCGTCTTGAGGTGCCGGTGCCAGACTCCCTAAGGTTCTAGCACCTACATCCTCAGAGCCTGTGAACGGTAACATAGGGGGTCGGACAGCTTTAGTCGGCAGTACCACCTGGCAAGAACCCGATGAACTGCCGCTAAGAGGCTGCGCCATCCTCACGCCAGCTGGGCTGAGCGAGAACGGATCCGTGCGGGACGAACAAACCGACTCCCTCAACGCCGTCTGACCGAGCTGCCACTCCCGAAAGCGCGCCAACTCGTCAGCATTCACCACAGTCCCTGCAGTAACACCCATCGCAGATACGCATTGACCAGTGGGTACCTCCGGGGAACGTAACGACAGGCTAGCTACTCCAGGAGGAGAAACCAGCGCCGCCGCCGTAACCCGCTGAGGACCTCTAACCACAGCCAACACGGGCGACAATAGGGGACTAGACAGCCGCGGGGAGACTGCATCAGCAATCTCCCTACCACCTAAAGGCCTAATGGTCCCTATGCAGGTTAAACCTGTCGCCTCACCCCCCTCGGCCTCATCAAAGAGTAAACCGAGAGAGTCTACAGCCTCAGCTCCCCCTAATGGAGTGCTGGGCGAATCCAAAATATCGTCCGACATGGCTCAAACACAACGAACTGCGACAGCAGCTCAAGTTGTGTTCCACCACGCCCGACGATCGCCGTACACGCTGTGTCGAGTCTGCGCGATAAACGCACAGACCAACACAGACGCGGCCGGCCTTGCTGTATCCCTAAAAATGGTATGCTATCAACCAAGTACAAAATGAGGAATACGCGAACAGATAGGATCAATGTCCGAGGACAAGCACACCCACCTTGTCTGCCGGTAGCCGGTAGAGTGACTGGCTCCATGTCCTCTCTCGCAGAACCGCAGAGTCCAGTCGGCGTACCAACCAGAGAATGATTGGCTCTCCCGCAACACACCAGGTGCGCCACCGGTGCAGCTAGCATGACCTACATAGGAACCAAACCAAACCACCCGACGGCGGGATTCCCCGTCCCCCCGCAGTACCGCTGACGTCACCGCACCATGTGGTCACGGAGAAACCCCAACCGTAGAATAATAGGGTGACCTAGTTAGCTCTACCACCAAGCCCACCCGCCAGCTAGTGCACAATACTGAGCCACCCCCGGCGACAGATCCCCGGCCCTCACGCAGTACCCACCAAACAACAATACGCACTGCGTAGCGCCAGCAACCTACCCGCCCGGTTACACGCACATGCTATAAGTGACCCAATTACGCCTAACCACACAGTCGCACCAGTTACACCCCCATGCCCGCAGCGAACACAAACACTCCCCCCGGTTATAGCAGCTAAACGCAGTACGCCCGTCAACAATAACCAACGCGCTAGACAAGAAATAGTAGATAATAAACACACGGCTTAGGCAAAGGCATTACGCAGAACAGTAGTAACTGCGCCCATTCATTGGCGCCCCTGGGGCCCCCGGTCTTTCCCCACCATTCTCAAATAACTGCGTAGTAAAGTTTAACTGAACATATATACTGCGTTACTCGTTGTGTGACAGGGATCAGCGTATCTCATGTACAACCAACCCCTGGAGACCAGAAAACACCAGGGTGGAGTAGCCTAATACCTACTACCCCACCCCATACCAGTTATCTGCGTCGTAATGCTAAACGCTCAGATCGCCGCACAGGCGGTGCATCTGAACCCACATCAGACCCCTGTCCAACCGGTACAAAGTCGCTGTCACTACCCGAGCCACTGCGCACAGAAACCAAACTATCGACATCAGACACTGATCTAGAACGACGCCGACGTTTATTTTTCCGTTTATCAGGCCTATGCCGCCTAGGGCGCATAGCCTCCCCCGCAGTAACTGGAAGCCCAGGTACCTTCTTCTGACTAACCACATGTATAGTGCCAGCCTCCACCCTCGCAGGTGCGGGCTCGTCCCCTACATGTGCATCTAGCCAGGAGGATGGTCCAGCGTTTCTAGACATCTGCTCGGTGTAAAGCTTAAGACGTCTAACGTTAGATTTACGGTATTTACCATCCTTGCCCTTCATAATAACTGTGGTGTCAGAGACAACTTCTGTTATAGTAAAGGGACCATCCCAATTCTTTGCGAGTTTGACCCGAGCTAGCGGCGCATGATACCGCACCACCCGGTCCCCCACTTTGAACTGGCGCCACGCAGCAGGCCCGTAGTCAGATTTCTGACGAACCGCTGCCCGACCTAAAGCATCGCAAACTGCGCTATACGCGTGGTGAAAGCAATGCTCCAACCATCTTACAAACACGATCTCACAAGGCCGGTCTACTTGACGATTCACCACCCCAAACTGCAGATCAGCTGCCAGTCGGAGCTCCTCCCCAAATAGTAACCTGTTCGGAGTCACACCCGTAGATGCATGCTCCGTACAGTTGTATGCGTGTGCCACAAACTTGACCTGTAAATCCCAATCATCTTGAAAGTCATTCACGGTACAAGCCAACGCAGATATTAACGTCTTATTAAAACGCTCTACCATACCATCCGATTGCGGACAGTACGGGTTCGTACGCGTTTTCTTAACGCCCAGCAAGCGCAACATGGACTGGAACAGTGTGGACTCAAATTCCCGTCCTTGATCCGAATGGATCCGCATCGGGGCAACGAATATCAAAACCCAGTTATCCACCAACGCCTGCGCTGCAGTGGGTGCAGTGTGATCTTTTAAGGGGTACACTTGCACATACTTAGTGTAATAGTCTTGGACTACCATCATCACCACATTCCCCCTAGACGTCGTCTTAAACCCGGACACAAAGTCACACGCTAGACGGCGCCACCGATGCCCAGACAATTCCTGAGTCAACGGTAACTTAGCGATCCCCTCTCCTGGCTTAACCACCTGACATTTATGGCAAGTGCGTACCCACCGCCTAATATCAGAAGTCATGCCCGGCCAATAGAACCGCCAAGCTAAACGCTTGGTGGAGCGAACACGTCCAAAGTGTGTGGCTGTAGAATGCCCATGACAAAACAACAACACATCATCGCGCAATGCAAATGGCACGACGATCTGCAGGCGACTGCGTAGGTCTCCCCCCACTACCTTCCACCTGCAGAGCACACCCTCACGCAGTTCCAGCAGATCCCATTGATTTATAATCTTACGAGTCTCCGCATTCTCCACCGCCAGCTCGTCACGCAGAGGTTTCGAGCGGCCCACCTCCAACCACCTGATCACACGCAGTATGGAGGGATCTTGGCGCTGCGCCAAGCGAACCTCTGATGACGTCCAAAGTTCATCATCATCTATGTCCTCCAAACGCATCGCAGAAATTGCTGCGAGTACACAATTATGCACGCCACAGTCCGTGCAATCACCCCGGCCGCACTTACGCACCGGGATTCTACTCAGACTATCTGCGTTGATATGATCCACCCCTTTTATGTACACAATGTGCTCATTCGTCACACCGTATTCAGACAACGTGGCCAACCAACGCCCCATCATCCCCCTCCGCCTCCTTGAAATTCAACAACCAACGAAGAGAATGATGATCCGTCCGGATAATAAAATCCGACCCTATCAGAAAATGCTTCCACTTCCTGCTATACACGACGATAGCCATCAACTCACGCTTCGTCGTGCAGTAATTCCGCTGCGCTTTATAAAGTTTGTTACTTGCAAAAGACAACGGGACCTCCACCCCATCCTGCACCTGACTCAATACGCCTGAGATCGCAAACCCTGACGCATCAGTGTCCAGAATGAACCGCCCCACCGCCCGCGGATATCGCAGCACTGGGGTCTGAGTGAAGGCACGTTTCAAGCCCAGAAATGCCGCCTCCTGAGCGTCGCCCCACACAAATTATATTTTTTTCGCAGTAACGACCAAATCCTGCAAAGGCACAGCTAACCGCGCAAAATCAGCAATGAAATCGCGATAATATGACACAAACCCAAGAAATGATCTCACTTCCTTCATATCCTCAGGTCTGGGCCACCCCGCAATTGCAGAGAGCTTTTCCGGGTCCGCCTTAATCCCCCTCGCAGAAACTACCTGCCCCAGGTACTGCGTCTCACGCCTAAAAAGCCTACACTTTGAAGCCTTGAGTTTCAGACCATAGGAACGTAAACGATCGAACACTGCTTGAAGCCTATCCTGACATTCGATCAGTGTCCGACCAAAGACAATGATATCATCCAAATACACTAAACAGATCTTCCACTGAAGACCCGCTAGCATATCCGTCATCATCTTTTCGAACGTGGCTGGAGCATTACATAGCCCAAACGGCATCACGTTCCACTCAAACAAGCCTAAGTGAGTACTAAAAGCCGTCTTAGCAATATCCCCCGGATCCATAGCAACCTGATGATACCCAGATTGCAGATCCAGAGTGCAAAACCACTCATTACCCCCTAAACTTTCGAGCGACTCATCTATGCGCGGTAATGGGTAAGCATTCTTCCGCGTCACAGTATTGATTTTTTTATAGTCAATGCAAAAACGGATTGAACCATCTTTTTTCTTGACTAAATGGACAGGTGAACTCCACGGTGAATCACTACTCCTAATCACCCCACTATCCAGCAGCTTATGAAGCTCCGTCTCCAGTGCTTCCTTCTTGGAATGCATGAAACGCCGATAGGGAATCCTAAAAGCAGCCGACTCACCGACATCAATGCCATGCTTCACCACCTCAGTCCAGCCCAACGTCTCACCAGGCACTGCGAAAACCTGGATATTCCTACCCAGAAATTCAACTACCTGAGAGCGATCAGACTCATCAACCACCTCACACCCCATAGCTAAAGGTATAAGATGGGCAGGCAAGCTCCCATCGAGGGTCCGGGATACCACAGAAGGTGCCACGCACTCCTCCGTCGTACCAAAAGTAACCACATCGGCCACCGCCCCCAACGCAGCAACGCCCACTTCCCCTCTACTACTCACAACACTAGAGGAGCAATCCAACTGCGCCGCCCGCGCGACACGCAGTCCAGGCCAACCACTGCCCCAATTATCCGATAACTGCGAACAGCTGACCGCAACACATCGCCCCGCGCCAACCCCGTACACTGGGTCAACTGCGGCAACAGCTGACTCAGTGACTTCGTCCCCGCGAGCAATGTTTACACCGGATTGTTTAGACAACACCGCCTTAGCGTATTCATCATGAACATCACCAAAGTCAGTAGCCTCACCCAACAACCCGATAGTTGTACCCCTCTGTAATCTGACCGCATACCGATTCGGATTAAACAACGGTACAACTGAGTCAACAGGACTCCACACTAGCGTATTCTGACCTACTAATCCCAGCTCATGCAACTCTGAGACCATCGGCTCAAATAGGCTCTGGTGATCACCGTCAACTCCTACAGCTGTAATTTTAACATCACAACCGGTCATCGGAGCAATACGAATATCTTGCGCGACAGCAGACACAGTCTGACTATCGCGACGTAATTCACACTGCACCGTGAGTTGATACGGATATCGAAGATATAGGCTGCCTGCCTGCCGCAGCTCACAACCATAATACTCCAAAAATTCCGCACCCAAAATACCATCCTTTGAAATATCGGAAACAGTAGGGGCATAATGGAATATTTTCCCCCCGATCTCCAGAGATAGTATGGCTTGTCCGTACTGCTTGAGTGGTGCTCCGGTGACAGTGACAGGCTTCACGCTATTATCGAAAAACACCTTATCACCGTCTAACTTATCGAAGAATTTTCGTCCAACACATGTGACCGCAGCCCCACTGTCTATTAAAAAATACCCGATAATCCCTCTAACACACACTCTCACATACACCGTTTTCCGTCCAAAGTCCAGAAAGTGGAATCCACGAATAAGCGTTTACCACAAGGGTGAGACAGGTCGCACCCCTGATGCTGTACTATAAATTGCATACAGTCGTCCAAAGGTGCGGGAGCCAGAGCAGAAACGCAACGCGCTATCCGCTTCATGCCATCCCACAATACCGACTCCACTGGGATCGTATCACCAGGGGCGATCACCGGCGGTCCCGCGCTAGCATCAGACTGCACACCGGCTTCCTTGATAGTTAACACCGCATCCGCTTTGGCGGTATCCGGGCTTGCCAATTGGGTTGGGCCTACGCCCAAATGGTCCAACCCTAGGCGTTTAAATTAGGCTTAGCCTTAACGCCCCCGTCCTTACGGAGACGCGCCAACCGCGCCGATCAACACCCGAGTTGTCCCTACCCTCGCGATCACCGGCTATCACAGCCTCCTCGAGAGTACGTTTTACTCCAGTACATTGTATAGGCCAATGACCGAAAGCAAAGCAACGACCACATTCGTGATCACGAGCACGCGTATCCTTCTTCCCAACGCGCCTGCGCGCAGATAACCCAGATGAGCTAGGCCCACCTGTTGCCACCTGCGCAGCAGATTTCTGCTCCCCCATCACATCACGCATCCACCCCTGGACCATCGATTTAGTGATAGGTGGCGATTGATAACCCCCCCAGAGCTCGCCCTGAAATTGCCACCATCCCGATAGCTACCCCCAGACGAACCCCGATAGGAATTACCACCGCGATAGCTCCCCCCAGAACCTCCCCGAGAGTAGCTACCGCCGCCATTACACCGAGGATCACGTGGCGCGTTATACGCAGCCACCTCGACCTCGAACTCACTATCCGACTCATCTGATAGCCGAATAGCCTCCACCGCAGTCGACCGCCCAGCACGCAGTGCCTTGGCGCAGTAATCGTCGACCACCTCGAACATCTCCTCCAGAGACGACTTGCCCGGCCGCCACCGGTCATAGGCGGCACGCTGCTCACCCGGATCCATGAGTGAGCACACGAAACGCTCGACTATCTTAGTCTCGATCGCATGCTCACTCATCCCAGTATCTCTAGCAGCCTCCCGCCCATCAACCTGGAGCTGTAGACCGTACGCGCGGTACGATCCATCACGGGCAGTTTGGACGCGTTTCTTCCACTGATACCACCGCGCCATGGGGTCCACTGGTCGGAACTTATACGAGATGATAGGAAGTAACTCAACCCATGACGCCTCCACGCGTCCACACAGTCCTGCGCCGGCCCCCCCCTTAACAGAGGCAACAGTTGAATGAGAGCTACCCTCTCATCCCACATGTTTGACCGCATATCCAACGTAAAGTCCCGCCACCAGATATTCCATTCTTGCTTAATACCTGTAAATGGCTTAGGACGTAGCGTTGGAATACGCGCAGAACCCGCCACGGGATGCCGCAGAACATTCTCATCCAGTTCTAACGTATCCCGATTACACGACTCCCAACCTGCCCCACCCCCAATCGAAGCAGGCTCCCGAATCACATCCATTATTGCAGGATGATGACGGAACAACCACATCTCTTCCACTGAGTACTGGCGACCCACTGGCAGTCCAGGCAATGACGCAATCGGAACTGCGTCACCCCCCATACCCACCGGGTCAGGAATCCTCTCACTCCGTACCTCTTCATGAGTATTACCCATGTAAACGGAGTCCTGAACAACACCCCGCAGATGTTGCTCAGAAGTCCCCCCCTTAGAGGTACCCATTTCACTGGAGGGTTCCGGCTCCCTAGGACCCCCACCTCCCCCACCGCCCCCCTTAGAGGGCGTCGGAGAACGCGGTGAGCTACCCGCGGAAACCGGGCGCGCAGTATGCACTGGAAACTGCGTCTCGCAGTTATCTAACCGTGTAGACTCAGTTACCCCCACATTACTCTCTCCAAGCTCAAAACCGCGTTGAAATGCCAGTTTCTCAGCCTGAAAAGCTGCGCGCTCACTTACAAGAACCCCCAGAGCAGAATTAATGCTACACCTCTCGGCAGCTAGCAACCGTTCACATCTCTGATTCTCATCCTGTAAGTGATTATTAAGCGCCTCCCGCATAGACAAGTCCTCCATCTGTTTAGTGAAAGCAGCTTGCTGCTCACCCACTAACAGTCGATTAGACCTTGCCTCTTCTGCGGAAACACGACGCGCCGCGCTTAGCTCTGCTAATTCGCGCGCGAAGGCGGCAGCATTGGAGACTCTCATCTCATCCAACGACCGCCTCTCCTCCGCCATCCGGTCATACTGGACCCGCTTCCAAGCTCGCAGTCGGCGGATCCGCATCCCCTCTTGACGCTCCACCTCCGACTGCGACCCCGAAAACGTACGACTCATAACCAAATCATGCTCCAACGCGAACGTCAACGAGTCATCAGCTACGAACCCTGTCTCCAAAGCCGGGGAACTCTCCCTATCATCGGGAACTCGGGGACCTGCACGCCCAGCTCCCGTCCCCACAGAACGGACAGCTGAACTCCCCCACGGCGAATACTCCAGTGGTATGCCTCCCACAGAACCCCCGCGCCCAGCCAGACCTAAGCCCTCACGGCACGCGATTGAACTGCTACCCTCACGTACACTCGACCCTGAATCACTACTGATCGACAGAGACTGCATATCATCAAGAGCGAAGCCCACCTTCGTCGCACTCCCCGTAATGCCCTCCCCAGTCTTCCTATCAACTGAGAGAACATCTTGCACTGCTATTGATGGCGCGACATGTTTCAACGCCGCGCCACCACTATCAGAACGAGCGCCCAACCGCGCGTCACGCCCACCACCCTGTATCGCCCCCGCTGTAAACAACGGCGCAATACCGGGTGGCGGACTGCCACTCAGTCGGGCTAACTGCAACCAATAGTCATCAGCACCTTCAGCATGTCTAGGCGACACCACCGGCACAAGTGGCGGAGTGGCTACGCCCCCCCACTCACTGACACACGGCGGTGGTCCCCCACAACGCCGGCACCTGTATTAGGAATGAAGTACAAACATCAACATCCCTATCAGGTGAACTGCGAGCGTGGTGCGGTGTACTCACCGCAGAAGCGTCCACGCCCACCGGCGACCCAACTGCGCCGGGGCTCCCAGCACCATCACTTTGGTACTGGCGCCCACTATGCAGTTGACCGGCCATCGCTCCCTCCATAACTACAAATTACGAAGAGAACCTACCTGCGGAGTCCATGGCCCAGGTCCAATACTCACCCCCTTACGCAGAAGGCAAGCTGGCTCACGGCACCAATGTAATGACCCACGGCCCTCCGACTTACCCTTTCTCTCACGAAAGAACACCAAGATTCAATTCAGTGTACGCTTCACCTGGTTTATTGAACCCTCTGCTCTCCGCGGCGTCAGTAGTTGTCTGACCCGCCCCCTGACTCGCCAGATCCCACATCGACTCTATAGGTGTGTGTGGGGGGGGGTGGGTCAACCACACGCAGTAGAGGTCAGCCCAGTTGGGGTCTGACCGGTGGTGACCCGTGCCGCCACCTAGCGCAGTGTAGTGGAACTGCGCGGGTGGCGTCGTAGTCTCCGCTGCTACCGCGTGATAGTAGAGCTCATGTTCAGACTACTACAATAATAAGAAAGAATGATATTAAGGATAAAAATGAATTATGTAAAGGTCTCCCTAGCCTGAGGCTAGCCTGAGGCTGTTTACCGAGGTAAAATAGTATAGTTATACGAGTCTTACCTTGGTACAGATGATGGATAACTGTTGTTTTACCGAGGTATAAGCCTCGGATAGATGTGGGCTAGGGCCCTCCCGCCACACCCTGCCACATCTATTCCGTTGGTGTACCTTTTCGGTAAAGTAATAGTATCCATTGTTTGAAAGTCATTTTTATCCTCAATAAGTAGGTTAAGATTGCTGGTACCGGACGTGCTTACCTCTCCCTAGCCCACATCTATCCGAGGCTTATACCTCGGTAAAACAACAGTTATCCATCATCTGTACCAAGGTAAGACTCGTATAACTATACTATATATATATATATAAATAAACCTATCATCGCCAGTATTTGGATGTAATATGGTGCACTGACCTCCCATGGTGAAATGCCAGCAACAATGGTTTAACAAGTGTCCGTAGGATGACTACATCAGGAAATCAAGATAGCCTAATTGTTAGAATTGAATGGCAGATTTATGGGTTCGAGTCTGCTTTCGGCACAATGATTCCTATTTCAATAGTTGCACCCCCCATGACCTTGGTTCCGTGACCAGAATAGTGTAAAGGTATGTTGTGTCTAATGTTAACTATCCCTGTGTATGTACAGGAAGTGTGCTTTATGGATATTATTAGTAATACTAAGTATACTACTTATAATTCCAGGGACAGGAGTGTAGTGAAAAAATGCACTGACCTCCCCAAGTGAAATGCCACACGCATAGATATATGTGTGGTTTGTTGTTGGAGTTTTACGTCCTGGCAACATCTAATGTCATATCAGGATGGGGCATGAATAGATTATGGTAGGTTGATTACATCATGTACCGTAGGTAGACTAACGGTCACGACACTAGCCCCGGAATGGCAGAAGTATAGGGGTCGCGTCCCGCTGTAGGCGTGATGTTTCCCATGTGCAAAACTCCCTCGAAATGTTACTTTAAATATCTCCAATGTTAACCATTTATAATACAAGTTTGGTTGGTTGGTTGTTGGAGCTTAACTCCTTGGCAACATCTAAGGTCATATCAGGACGGATATAATATAAGTTTCCTGAAACTAAAATAAAACAGATTATACTGCACACCCAGATTTATTTGCAGGCCCTATGTATATGTATATATATATCATCATCATCATCATGCTGTCGGTCGCGATGCGACAAAGACTGCTTTCATTACTTGACTACCACTCTCCATTTAGCTCTCTGCTGTGAGAGTTGCGTCCATGAGTCGGTCTTAATGTCTCTACATTTCATGAAAGCTGCCTGCAAAAGTGTTGAAGTGCTGCTGGCTTTTGCAAGTTACCAGCGGCACTCTCTCGGGGAGCAAATAGAGGTTTCGCACCGGCAAGAACATGTCAAGACAGGCGCAAAACTATTTGTCCCTGCAGTGGCTGGTCGGGAGATGTTGGGAGTTCCATACAACAACCGTCCTTAATGCTGTCACAGTGACATGGTTTTCTGTTTAGGGTTTGCTCCCTTAGCCTGTCAAGGACCTGTACCACAAGGCAGTGGTTTAGAACTCTGCAAGGCAGGGGCGTCAAACTCCCTGAGGTATTGCTATACCTGCATACCTACCTGTATATGTATATATATACATATGCATATATATATGTATATATATATATATATATATATATAGCGCAGAAGCTGAACACCATCGGCCTATGCAGCTTTAACATAATAGGAGATTGGGTGTTCTATTGATATCGGAGAGGAAAATCTTCCGACCCACTGGCTCATACTGAGTCACACAGACCGGTACCGGTTCCACAAACTGCTCTTATCGAATCCCATTATCGCTATTGTGAGATATTGCAGTGTGTTGTTTAATGTCTCTGTCGGAAGGGTTCTCCAGTGTTGCTTTTAACTGATCTGCGGTAGTTGTGTGTTTTCTGTTGACCATTTTATATTACTTCAGATGAATGTGACTGATCAGGTGGGGACTACGGATGGCTATAATCTGCCATAGGAATCTGATGTATATATATATATATATATATATATATATATATGATGTATAACCATTATAGGTATGCAGGTATTGCAGGTATAGCAATACCTCAGAGAGTTTGATGCCCCTGCCTTGCAGGGGTATACACCACTGCCTTGTGGTACAGGTTCTTGACAGAAGCGAAGGCTGAGGGAGCAAACGCTAACAGAAAACCATGTCACTATGGCAGCATTAAGGGCGGTTGATGTATGGAACTCCCAACATCTCCCGACCAGCCCCTCCAGGGACAAATAGTTTTGCGCCTGTCTTGACATGTTCTTGCCGGTGTGAAACCTATATTTGCTCCCCGAGAGAGTGTCGCTGGTAACTTGCAAAAGCCAGCAGCCCTTCAACACTTATGCCGGCAGCTTTCATGAAATGCAGAGAGCTAAATGGAGAGCGGCAGTCAAGTAATGAAAGCAGTCTTTGTCACATCGCGGACGGCAGCATGATGATGTAAGCAGTATGCGAGTATAAAGGCATGGAAGGGATTATATTTTTATTTCCTACTCTATTACTGATGGGGTGGCTTACTTGGTGTATGCCCCTCACCCCCCTCCAACCACGTGACAGGTGGCTCAACCGCCGGCACGCTTCTATACTGGACGCTACACTGTCACTTGCACATGTGCTTTTTTGTAGTCCTACCGGTAACCATATTCACCTTTCAGATGTATCACCTATCGGCCTGCTCTATATATATATGTAGTGGTCTGCACTGACCTCTCAGGCAAGGAGCCACATAGACAGGTAGGCATGGGTAGTATGGTGATATCAGGGAGCCTAGGTGGTGTAATGGTTATCACACTGGCCCAGAATGCAAAGAGATGTGGGTTTGAGTCCCGCTCTAGGCGCAATAGTTCCCATTTTCATCACCCCCATGACACTGGTTGCCGTGACCATGATCCTGTACAAGCTATGCGTTGTATAGTTGTTGAACCTACCCTGTGTATGTGTAAGTGCATCGATTGTATGTAATTGTAAGCATTAAAAGACTTACAATTCCAGGGGGACGAGTGTAGTGGTCTGCACTGACCTCTCAGGCAAGGAGCCACATATACAGGTAGGCATGGATAGTATGGTGATATCAGGGAGCCTAGGTGGTGTAATGGTTATCACACTGGCCCGGAATGCAAAGAGATGTGGGTTCGAGTCCCGCTCTAGGCGCAATAGTTCCCATTTTCATCACCCCCATGACATATATATATATACATATATATATATATATATATGTAAGCTAGTACCCTGAGCCTAGTGTGCTAATTGTCATATTTTACAAAATATATCTACTCCATACATACTATGCCGGAGATATTATAGTACCGAATCTGTGAAAGCGCAGGCTTTGCATGTGAAAGGTCAGGAGCTCGAGGCTGCAGTGGGTTTCCTCCAAACCAATGACTTGTCAAATTGATGCTGTCACTACCTAGCCTGGTTCATGACATTACTAGGATAGGGCAAGGACTGGTTAGCTCAGAGTCATGATATTTGGACTGAATGGGAAATTGGGTCATGGTGCCAGCAGCCTGGTTTCCCAGTAGGGCAGCAATATAAAGTCACCATGGGAACACACTTTCACAAGTCGGTCCCTGTACTGATATTACTTTAGATGTTGCCAGGATGTAAAACCCCAAACAAACAAACCGGAGATATATATATAGCACGCATGCTTTTTTGTAGTCCTACCGGTTCCGATATTCACCCTTCAGATGTATCACCTATTGGCCAATCCTCTAATGTTTTATGCAGATGTCAGGTAATGGGACGAGATGGCGAATCGGTCAGAGTGTTGGCTTCCAGTGCGGGAGGTCGTGGGGTTCGAACCCTGACCCAGTCAAACCAATGACCTAAAAATGTATACTTGTCGCTAACTAGCCTGATTTTCAGCATTAGTAGGATAGGACAAGGGGAAGTGGAATGAGGAAGACCAATTGTCCATGATTGAAATTTCCCCTGCTTAATCAATTAATGTACCAACAACAACAAAAAATGGCCCCACTAATATATATGTGCCTAGAAATAATTCCCTGACGAAAGACTTGAGACTTTGCTCAAATTGCTGCTATGTCCGTTGGCAAATATGACTCGAAAATGTATCATCAAATTGCCGTGTCAGGTTGATGCCCCTAGAAACTAGGAAGTAATATTGCAGGTGATATACTGGCTTGTGAAATGTTAACAATACATACAATACAGGCGCATAGCTTGGGGTTTTTCAGATGGTATGCATACTTTTTCGGCCGTGAAATAAAACACGATGGAATAAAACGCTATAAAATATAATATATTTTAATATATTAAAATAATGTTTATAATCTCAGGTGGTAGGCAGCTTTGTACCCGCATATATGGAAGCTAGGCCCCTGCAATACATACTGCAGTACAGTACACATCGGATTGTTTTGATCATTTTGCAATAGCCTAGTTTGTCATTCCGACTGCGCATGCGCTGAAAACGGTGTTGGCAGCATAACTAATGCGCCTGAGTTTGAGTTTGCCGATACGCATAGTCCAAAACTTTCATTTTATTCAAAATTAATAGAAGTACAGAACAATTTGGCATAAACATGGATACATGCATCCAATATAATACTATAATGAATATATTTAAGACAACACTAACCATAGTTAAGCATTTTGAGCTTAGAAAAATACAATTCCCCACAAAGCAATCACGTTACAGGCTGATATTCGCATCACCATTTCTAATTCTTGTTCTAAATATTAAAATATCAAATGTGTCAACAGAAACTTGTTTCAAAGAAATATATAACCAATGTCTGATTAACCCTAGCCATTTGCTAGCTCAACATACGTTATTAACTATAGGATATGAATACAAACATGAATAAAATAAGGACAAATTGACTCTGGCTATAGTTATAACACTAGTCTGAGTGTCCAGATTTGTGTAAACCTAAATGCAGATGGTGTAAGATGGGCTGAGTAGATTGATTTAAATGCAATGCTGGATAAAACATTAACATCTTACTTTATTATATATATTTTTTAGTTGGTATTCTAAGTTTCAAACTAGAGCTGAGATCAGCTGAAACTAGCACATTTCAAAGCTGCATCCAGCATATTAGCATTAGCCATGTGCTTCGTGCGGGTTTGTTTTGCTTTGACGCATCCCGCAATTCACTACGCTACTGGAATTACGAACTAGTCAATTGTTTGAATCCTTTGTAATGTAGCATCAATACATACGTCGCTGTATGTAGACTAGTATCCTTGAGGAGTATTAACTAGCTCAACTAAGAGTGACCACACACCAGCCTATAACAGGCGGAGGTAAGAAATGACAACCTTGGAGGAAACTTTTGTTATTGATGCGGAATATGAACAATGTAGCTGCAATAAAGCGTATATATATCTACCGCGGGGTTTTAAATGACAATAAGTTAACTTTCTAGTGAGCAGGAATGTGAGGTTGTAGTCAACCAGCTCTTAATCAACTATGCATTGCCACCAGGCATGCAGCGGATGCAGTGGCCGAATCGGTAGAGGGCAAGCGTCCCTTGCGAGGGATCGGGAGTTCTATTCCAGGTCGAGTGAAATCAATGATTTACTAAACGCATACTTGTCGCTTCCTGGGTTGGTACTCAGCATTAATAGTATAGGGCAAGGACTGGTTGGGTCAGTGTCACGATAATGTGAATCGTGAGTGGGATATCAGGTCATGGTGCTGGTGGCCTGATTTCCCAGTGGGGCAATACTATAAAGTAGCCATGAGAACGCACTGTCACACGTCGGTACCCGTCCTCATATGTTGCCAGGCTATACAACTCCAACAACTAACCAACCAACCATTGCAACCTTTCCTTGTGCCTATGGAATGTCCATACCTACCGAGGTGTTTCCAATGACAATAAGTTAACTTTGTAATACCCCTGTCACACTACGACATAATGAGCAAACGTGAGCCAAACTTGGTGATATTTCATCATTACGTTGATGTACTTTGGATTACGTTATGATGACATCATAATGACATTAGACTGATGTCGAACTACGTCACATTACGTCGTGTTACATCGAGTTACGTCGACGTTTTGGACATGTTCAAAAATGTTGATGTAGCTCAAACGTAAGGGTTTACGTTCACCATACATTCTGTTCACGTTCAGAGAACGTCAATGACGCTAAACGGACATTAGGCTAACGTTCCTCACTACGTTCCACTCGTTGACCCATATTAAAGCCGGTGGAAAAGTCCATGTGGCATAATGGGAAAGTCAGGAGAACGTCAGGAGAACGTCAGGAGAACGTCAGGAGAACGTCAGGAGAACGTCAGGAGAACATGCATTCAACGTACGTTCAATGTCTCATGACATAGCTAACGTCACGTAATGTTCTTCTGGTGATGGAATAACGTTCATAATGTTCCGTGAGCGTCATTACGTTGACCTTTCTCGTTGAATGACGGTATCAGTATGCTTTACCAATGTTACGCTCTCGTCCACTACGCTACATCCACGTTTAACTTGTGCCCAAATTGCATACTACGCCGAGATCTTCAACGTTCTTCATGTTCTCCCTACGTTGACGTCGTTACGTCCTAGTGTGACAGGGCCATCAGGAGCAGGAATGTGAGGTTGTAGTCAACCAGCATATATGTAATCAAATTTGCACTGCCACCAAATGCTTTCAAATAGTAGTATCACATGTATCGGGTCCATATCTGACTAATATTAGCTGGAAATACCCCCGAATAGGAGGCCACCTTGTGGGGTGGCGACTGATGGGGTGTAGCAATCTATTTAAGCATCATATATTGAAGTCTAACAATGGTTGGTATGCGTCTTGATCGTGATGAGAATAGTTTTCTTTTCAAAAAGCAACTCCTAAGTCCTAGTAAATATGACGCTAAGCTAGCATTATATCCGCAGGCATTTTGAAATGTAACATCTGAGGAGTTTGGATTAAGAGGGGCGGTGTGTTTCTGAAAGGGAATGTCACTATAGGGCTTGTGTAACTCGCCTTACTAATCCTCTCTGGAGTGGAGCTACACGTAGCCCAGGCGGTAGAGTGCCCACCTGTGAAGGGGTGGGTCATCCTGTCGATCCTGCTCACATGTCCAGTTTAGGGTTTTTCCCCATTCCAACCAGTGGTCCACAACTGGTTCATCAAAGGCTGTGGTCTGTGCTGTTCGGTCCGTGTGAAAGTGTATATAAAAGACCCCGGAAAGAGTAGCCTATGTGGCTGCAGTGGGATTCCTCCAAAGAAATATGTCAGAATACCCATATGTTCGACATCTAATGTAATAGCCAATGATAAAAATCAATATTCTCAAGAGGTGTCGTTAAATAAAACAAACTTTCCTTTTTTAATCATCTCTGAGTGTCAAGGTCAATGGTATTGCTGCTGCTGTAAAGTGGGTGTCTCCTGTAGTCTTTGTGTGGACGACTTTGTTTTATATTACAGCGGCGCTAACATGAATGTCATAGAGAGACAGCTACAACCAAGCATAAATGGGATCCATCAATGGTCAG
>JASIRB010000238.1:0-24973 GCA_030323885.1 Branchipolynoe longqiensis | reverse complement strand
CCGACAGTCGGTCCAGTTACGTCATCAGTCCGCCACGATTTAAAACGCAGAGCTGCTGAAATGAGTGGAACTGCTCCAAACCAGGAGCACCCCTCCACCAATCCAGCAGGTTCCTTCTCCCTGGATTTATCTCCGGCCGCCAAGAAGAGACTAATGGCACGGTATGTCAGCTTACCTCCCGCCGTTCAGCGGTCCCTCGAGCTAGACTCTTCCCAAGAGTCGGTCGAGGGGATGGACATGTTCATGTTCATGGTTGGACAAATGAGCACATACTGGTTAAATCGCCTGGAGGCGGCCAGGGTCTCATATTCTGAGACGGTCTGGGAGGAACACAATGCCGAGTTCCAAAAGAAACTGGAAGAGGAGAAATCCAGAACCAAGGAGGCGGAAAACCAAGGAGGCGGAAAACAAGTACCGCTTTATGGTAGAGCAGCATGAGCAACAGGTGCGTAAATGGGAGGAACTCAACATGCGTTTCTCCTTCGCATTTGGCGAGCCTGCACTCAATTGGGATGGAGATCTAGCAACCCTGGATCTATCTCGTGTTCCGCTAGAAAGACTGTGCGTCTTCCTGCCACCTGGCGAACAGCGTTCCCAGGTTACAGCGGCTGGCGACCAGGCGACGGTCGCAGGGAAGCATTCTGCTTCTCCTAAAGCACCACCTGCACCGAAATGGCAACCAGGGAGTTTTAAGCAAACTCCGAGGGGAGCCTATATCGCACCAAAAGCACCTGCGTGCCTTACGGTGCAATCACCGGTACCTTCCCACAAAGGGAAGACCACCCGTCCTAAGGGCCAGTCCGCCAGGGCAAGCCCAGTGGCGCCTCCAGCCCCGGCAACTCCACCAAGGATTGCCCCACCGGAGGCCAGTCCCAAAGTGACTGGTAGTATGAAAACAGTAACACCGCGCAGCTTAGACGCCGTGTTGGCTAAAATCACGGCCGCCGTCCACCTGTCCAGATCGGCCGCGAAATGCGAGCCCGAGTCTAGTGATGCAATGGCGCTCCCTTCAACCTCATCGACCGCGATGGGGTGTACCGACGAGGGAGACATTGCCCTATCTCCGTTCTCCATCCTGCCCGCTGACGGACGTTCCATCCTCAGCGCCATCCAGGTGGACATCTCCTCTGCAGAGGAGGACTTCTCGGATGCCTGCTCCGAGGTGACCGAGGTGAGTGATCTGGGAAGCCCAGCCGATTTAGGCTTGGGCGAATCCATGGATGTGCTAGTGGACTACACGTCCAACTACGCGTCCATCGCGGGTAACGAGGAAGATCCCCTTCCTCCTAGCAAAATGGAACCCCCATTGACGTAACGGTACATAAAGTCGACCTAATTTACCTGAGATATATATCATATAAGTTTGATAAATATTAAATAACCAAACATATTGTTAATATATAACGTATATATAAATAACTTAAACGTCCCGTCAGGAGGCTAAGCCTACGGCTAATGCGTACTAATTTATAGTATGTGTCCCTTAAATATTGCTAAAAACAATTATTATCGTGTATATATAAAAATATATATATACATCCTTGTACATAGGCACATCTTGTTGAACAATTATTATCGTGTATATATAAAAATACATATATACATCTTTGTACATAGGCTCATATTGTTAAACAATTATTATCGTGTATATATAAGAATATATATATACATCCTTGTACATAGGCTCATATTGTTAAACAATTATTATCGTGTATATCTAAGAATATATATATACATCCTTGAACATAGGCTCATACTGTTATCCAATTATCATCGCGTATATATAAAAATATATATTTACATCCTTGTACATAGGCTCATGTGTTAAACAATGAATGGGTGGACATATATAAATATATATACATCTTTGTACATAGGCTGCGCCTATAGGGTAATTCAGTTTAAAAAGGAATATATATATTTCTTTAAATAATAAAAAAAAAAAAAAAAAAAAAAAAATAGAATAACATAATTTAATAATCAAAATATATTAAAGGTTCCTACTAAAAACATCAAAAATCGTTATCATATGGTCCACTAAATTGGGTGTCGGAATAGTAATCAACTTTATAAATATTTATTAGTATGAAATTTCCATGTTAATAGTCTGATCCTTGGTTCATCATATACACCTGTTCTGATATCATCTCTTTTCTTTCCCTTTCATACGCATATTACTTCACATAACATGTGTTTGCGAGCCGCGACTTCACCAAGTCGTGCACACGTTTCGCGAGGGAGCAGAAAACGTGTTCCGGGACATCGCCCAGCCCCATCAACCAAGGCGGCCTAGGCGATGGACCTGGAATACGTACCCTCATGGACCTGCACTCCGGACACCACACCGGGTATCGTTGGGGTTACAGTTACATTCGGGGATTTTCGGGAAGGTAAATATAATAGATATAAAACAACTATATGGTTCTTTTCACACATCTCATTAAAATATCTAATAATACCAGTTTATAAGCAATGATTTAGTTCCCTCAAATACCATAATGTAGAGTACATCAAAAATTCTCTCTGCAGGTAACAGCTAGGTTGTAGAAAATTTATTCGTTAAAGGGCCATTTATAATTGGGATCAGTACAAATATAATGAGAATAATAATATACTCATGAAAATACTCATAAAAATATAAACAACCATGGGCCTGGTGGGGATGAGGAATTCTTATTATGAATATGCATTTCCCATGGGCAGCGCCACAACTTCCGGTGCCCGCTTAGCACTTTACGGTTGGGAGTGTAATCGAAGTACATGGTGCCCACAACAGTAAGATCCGGTAGGGAGTATTAAGGGATACGGAGCCCACCGGTCATCAGTGATGTGCTTTTCTTTTTGCTATTTGAATTATATCACAGGACGTTTGTGATATGCCCATCCGGGCGAACGTTGACCATCTACGGATTTAGGCTGTGGGCGAACATGCGTAGGCAGACTCACACCAATAGACCATTATAGTAATTTGGGATTACAGAAATGGCCGAGCAATTTGCTCCCGGCGGCATATACGCCGATCTAAATTAAAAGCAATCCTACGGTCCGAGTAAATCGCTCGTTATTTAACATCACGTTGTATTGCAGACGCAGTTTTTCCATCACCCGTCTGGGCTCCCTCCAATGTCATAATGTTAATAATATATATATATCACAACCCGCAACCTTGTAGTTTTTCCCTGAACCCATACTGACAGATCTCTAATGATGAATCGTCTAGTTCCGTACAAGGATGTGGGGTGTACTAAATTTCAATTATGTCAAAACTTTTCTTATTGCAACGCAAATTCCTCACTATCCCAGTATTTTCTCGCCCATGACTTCATCTCTTACAAATTTAACGAGATCCTAAAGCGAGGTGTCATTTCTATAGTATTGTTCCTACGGAACCTTCAGCAATTTCAACTTTGGACTTTCCAAAGCAGTAGTATCTCGGGTAGTTAACCCGTATATTCTTTTCATCATCAAAATTGTTAGTCTAAAAAAAATAAATATATATAATAGAATAATTTCTATACATTGCCGATTCAAAAGTGATATCCCCGAGGGATGTTGGCTTTGGATCGACGGGGTTTCAAGATTTAAGTTTTACTACACGTCTAAGTGGACCGCGATGTCTGTACTGACCGCGAACCTAGTATAAGAAGAAGACTCAAGTACAGCAAAATGCACCGCAAGATCGCCATCGAGAAGTCCGCCCAGGATTATCTTTTGGGCTTGGTCCAGTCAGGTCAGCGGGGCTCCAGGCCAGGGCAGTAAATGTATTATTTAGAACCAGGCACCGCTGACATGTAGGTTGTTACGCGCAGAAGCGTTCGCACCGTGAGGCCAACTATAGCGCAAATTTGTTATTATTAATGCAGACTCACGGTTTTCTCCTTGATGCCCTTAAGAGGAGAGATTTTTTGTTAAATTGGTAATGGCTTCAGAATCTTTAAAAAAAAAAAACTTAAAGGTTCCATCTCTAAAAAATTCAAATGGAACGTATCATATCTCTATGAAGGATTGAAAGTACCACACACAAAAACTAATTAAAAAAAAAAATTGTCACGGTTCCATCTCTTAAAAAAAAAAAGGTATACATAAAAAAGAAAAAAAAGACCATGTATACAAAGGAAAAAAATATTCATAATCAAAAAAAAAAAAAATAGAAAGAAAATATGCAGCATTAGACGTCAATGATGAAAGTGATATCCGGACGGAACGGACATGATATATCACCCTGATGACAGTCGAATTTATTTAGAAATTCTTACACTATTGCTGGTTCTCTGCCCTTCAGGCATACAAAACTTTACTACTACCCGACAAATTCTAGGAAGAAATTTGCGCACTAGCATTTTCCCTTGTGAATTTTCTATTGGCAACATTTCTTTTACATCGAGGTTACAAACGTACAAAGACTGAATATTCGGACATTATTTTGCACTATAGCGCGTTTCTCAAGTATCATCTATATGTTCCGATGCTTACTATGACGCATTTGTTATGGGGGATAGTTAGGTTAATTCTTCCAAAACTCTGGGGAGTATTTTGCGCCCTGGCACGGTTAAGATACAATTCGGTGTGTCATTGGGTGCACTTATAAATGTAATAAAAAAATATACACAACGAGAAGTAAGTTTTGCGCCCCAGCGCGGTCTGCGATATACTCTCGCTGAACGTGCCGGGAGACAATCATGACTTTTACTATTTTCAGGTGCTACTCCCGCGAACCGTTGTAGTGCCGCCCACTTTTCTTTTCTTTAGACGAGCAACAGTTCCTGTCGTTTGTGTAGGGGAGCAGTGAAGTGGGCGTGTCTACTCGCCATGAGCAATTTGCACACTCGTTCCACAGGCGCGCAAATTGCTTTCACTTGGGCAGGCGAGGATTCGCATTGCTAAAGCGTTGCTTAGCGACTAGCTCAGCAACGATGGAAGGTCGGGCGTTCGGGGCCAGACCCGGCGGCCGTGTTTTTGCACGCTCCGTCGTTTCCACCGATATTTAGGCTTTTATTGTCAAAATTCTAAACTAATTTATAGAAACAACACGGGAGGGAACGGGAGACATCTACTACTTTCTTAAATGATGTATATTTCGTTGGTATCCGTGTTAGTTTTGGTTAAGAATAAACCGTGAGCTCTTGTGAAGGTGAATCAGGACGTTCCTTGCATTCTTTACTATCCTCCAGTCTTATCGTAGATTAACCGCTATGGTAACCTGACATTCGATTGCTTTCTATGAACTTAGAGGCCTTAAGTCTAAGTCGGCCTTCTGCAAGTAATTGACCCATCTGCGGGAATCTAATAACGGGCGCATTCACAGAATTAACGTAGTGTTACTTTTAGGCTAGAACCACGACATGTAATGTAAACTGTATTATAGAGACAGCGGCAGCAACTCTTGCTGGACTGCACATATTTGGATTCAGTTAGTAACATTCACAATATCTCCAACGACGAAGGGGGCAGCCAGTAGTTGAAATAACCTAATGTAAATACACTTTAGGCCGATAAATGCGCACGGCGGCAAATCTAGTATGTAGACGATACTCTGGCTGGCGCCTTCAGCATGGGGCGGACACCGACGACGGACAACTCGCAGGCGGGAGGAAAGGCGACAACGGCAGCGGCTGGCCCAAGGAAATTCACATGGAAACAATTATTCATATTAACCCGTAGGCTCGCCTTAGGCGGGGGCGGAATAGCCAGACGGTTAAATAGCGCTCGATATATGGGAGTGGTCGATCTGTGGAAGTGGTCGGTTAGGGAGGTTTTACTCTATATATATATATATATATATATATATATATATATATATATATATATATTTTACCTCGGTATAGAGCCTCAGGCTAGCCTCAGGCTAGGGAGAGAGAAGCACATCCGGTCCAGCAATTAGCATAAACAACTCACGACCGGAGGACATTCGTAGAGTTGCTCCAGTAGGATTTATCTAAAACAAGTGAAATAACCGTAAGTAATGATGAAAATTTTGGTTGAGCTTGTTTATGATGCATTATAGCATCTAGATTTGAAAGTTCAGAACTTTCGTAAGTCCAGTTTGGACTAGATTAGCATTTCAAATATCGATACGGATAGAACAAAGGATTCTTTGTGCATATCGAAACCATGGTTCTATCAACCCGCTTTGATACGGATGTTGGCACGGTCACATCTCCTGTGGAGATTCTCTCGGACCCTAATAGAGTGTGTTGTTGGGGATGATCCTGGGTTTCTTTTGTAGATCCCCCTTTTGAATAAGGCATTCCTCTGAGTTTCGTAGAATTTTCTCCAACTTGCTGGCGCAGAATGCCGCGGGAGGGAGAAGTGTACGCGACAGAGAGGTGGGAGGTCCTAGAGGCCTACCCCTCATACGGTTGGTTTCGATACCAAAAAACCTACGAAATACACTTAGCTTATCACGCCTGTACTGAGAATGGTGTAAATACGTTACTCAATACCACAATGTTCCTCAACCCAGTGTTCCTGGTGTCACTTCGGTGTTCTGTTGAGATGAAACCGGTTTAATAAGTAATCTTTTTGGTTACAGAGTACCGATGGCTACGAAGCGAAACAAACCGCCGCCCGCTGCTGCAGAGGGGTGCGTGCCGACCGGCTATGACTCATCGCCAGGGGTGACGGCTCCCCCGTCCCCACAGCCAGGGGCTGAGGTCGGTTCGGACTGAGACAGTGATGACGGTCCAATTTACCCGGGGTACCTAAAAGCACAGATCAATCAGCTCGTGGAGCAGAAGCTGAGAGAACTTCAGCCCAGCAGCCATATTGACACAAGTCGACAGCTCCCCGTCCTAGATTCAGAGTGGGAGGACCTGTCGGAGCTGGAGGAGACTCACTCGGCTCTAGAGATCGTTGGGCCGTCTAAGCCTAAGAAGCGGAAGAGAGTGGTGAGCTCGTCAGGGGACGAGTTTACGAAGGCTTCCAAAGGGAAGAAAACTAAAAAGCCTAAGAAGAAGAGTAAGAAGAAGAAGAAACACTCTTCTTCCGACCCTTCATCACACTCTTCAACTACAGAGACCGACTCGGAGACCCAGAGAGCCGGTCTCTATGCCAAAATCGGAGGAAAAGTCCGGAAACACTGCCGCCAAGAAAAGGCGAAAAAAGATAAAAACCACCACGATGATGCGCGAAACAATTAAAGGCCACTTTAATATGTTGAAACCGACAGAAATCATCAACAAGCTCACAGAGCAGATCGCAGGGATCAAAGGAATCCCAGAAACAGTGGTCAAGGAGATGGATTCAGGCATCCATCTCAGTGAGGAAAAGAAACGCTTTGAAAGTGTCCTGTTCACCCTACTAAAAGCTGTCCTGGGGGCACTGACTTCTGTAACTCCAGTGGCGAACAGAATGGAGACCGAGAATAAATTCTCATCGCTGGCCAGGGTGATGGATAAGAGCATCGCCTTGCTCATGGCTGCAAGTAACTTCCTAAGTTACCGGAGGTACGAAAATGTGTTTAAGGCTGTCACCACTTCCGCCGGTAAGGAGGTTGCAAGATCCAAGAAGGTGACTGACAATGATGGGAAGGAGTACACTCTCTTCCTGGCGCCTAAACCCATCAAAGGCAAGCCTCTTGATAAGTCGAAAATGTTCGGGGGCCAACTTCCGTATCTGTTCAAGGAAGTGCAGGCAGAGGCCAAAAGTGGCAAGAACATGGAAACGACCCGGAAGTATGACAACACCTCCAGATTCCGCCGTCCTCGAGGGGATTTTCTGGCGCGCCGAGGCACCAGAGCTGGGAGGTCAGGCCACTCATACGGCTATCTACCACGAGGCAGAGGATGGGGAGACCGTCAAGGCTGGGACGACGGGAACCGCTCGTTCCGCAAGGAGTTTGCGCCCAAGCAGCTCTTCCCACTTCCAGGGAACAAATAAACACTGCTACACAAACAACACCAGTGGTAGCAGAGATGGTGGCAGAAGAGACACACACTGACGTAAGAAAATTCAATGCAGGCAATATTTCTAATTGTTTTTCAGAATGGGTACAAATTACTAAGGATAACAACATTTTAGAGATTGTAACAGGAGTTAAGATCCCGTTTACGGAATTACCAGTTCAAAACCGAATTCCCTTTCCGTATAAATTTGATGCATTAGAGAAACAGGCCAGGGATTTGGTTACACCTAACGCATGGATGGCCAGCGTAGATTTACAGGACGCGTATTATACGGTCCCTATTTGTACAGAACACCAAAAGTTTCTCAGATTTATTTGGCAGGATGAACTTTTCCAGTTTACATGTATGCCAAATGGTTTAACTTGCGCCCCACGCTGTTAAGGTTGGACATATTCACATACGACTGGACACAATGAGTGCTTGTTGAGTACTGGTTTATTTCTGTATCTCCCTCGCCGCTATGATGTCACACAGGGTTCCCTCTCACGTGGTGGGGTATCCCCAATCTATTTATATCACACATGCCTCTTTACTAAATTATTAAAGCCATTTTTTTCAGCCATGGCTAGAAAAGGACACTATGTTTCCGTACACTATGTTTCCGCACAGTCATTTAATGACTGTAAAAATGCTGTCAGTGATTTATGCCTTTTTCTGACTAGATTGGGTTTCTACATTCATGAAAAGAAGTCGATTTTCTTACCGACGACCAAACTTAAATGTTTGGGATTCATTGTGAACACGCATACAATGACGGTTTCACTTCCGAAACAGAAACTTGAGAAGTTTCTAGATACTGCGACCCACTTGGTCGAGTTAACGAGGCCAAAGATAAGGCAGGTCACCGTGTTGGTCGGTATAATGATATCATATGCCCCGGCTATTTTATACGGCAAGGCACACATAAAATCTATAGAAATAGATAAGAATTTAGCTTTGGCTCGCACAAAAGGAAATTTCGAATGAAAGATGTTTATTTCTGAAGAAGGCATGAATGATATTAACTGGTGGTTTGAAAACATTCATAACTCTCCCAATCCCATTAGAATAGGTGAACCCAACACGGTAGTAACCACCGACGCTTCACGAGAAGGTTGGGGCACACATCGTAATGATGTGGCAACAGGAGGGAGATGGTTACAAAATAAAATTTTGGACCATATTAATGTTTTGGAATTGAGAGCCATTTATTTAGGACTAGCAAGTCTCGTAAAGGTACCACAAAAACATGTTAGAATACTAACTGACAATACAACTGCAATGGCATATGTAAAGAACATGGGAGGGACAAAGTCCAAACCATGTAATGATTTAGCAAAGATGATTTGGGATTGGGCGCAGCTAAACCAGGTTTGGCTAACAGTGGCACACATTCCAAGTATTCAAAATACGCTAGCTGACCAAAAGAACAGACATTTCCATGACAATTTAGAATGGGCTCTTAATCCGAACATTTTTGAAATTATTTGTCAAAAATGGGGCCGACCTGAGGTCGACTTATTTGCATCCCTAATAATTTTTAAATTGACAAATATGTGGCATGGCATCCAGAACCAAACGCCTGGCAGATAGACACATTTTCTCTAATCTGGGGAATAAATTTTACTATATTTTCCCCCCCATTTAGCATGATCAGCCAAGTGGCCAGAAAGATCAAGATGGACAAAGCGCACGCAATATTAATCGTTCCCGACTGGGACACACAACCTTGGCTACCGGGCATAGTGGCGACAACCACAGATTGCCTGCGATTCCGAAGATCCCCAGGAAACCTGACACACCAAGGCCCACTGAAACAACACGGGGACGTGTCAACGACACCTTTGCTGGCATTCCTTTTTTAAATAATTATTTGAAACAATTTGGTCTAGACAAAATTACACAGCAAAGGATAGTTTCACATGCATGGTGGAAAGGCACAGTTAAAATGTATACAACTTATTTATGAAAGTGGGGCGTTCATTGCCTCATTAAGAAAGTTAAGCCCATGAGCCCGACCATTTCCCAGGTCGCGAGGTTCTTACATATGTTAGAAGATGGTGTTCTCTGTGGCCGAGTGGTTAGAGTGTCTGACTTTTTTCTAGGTCGGACTCCTAATCTGAAGGTCGGTGGTTCGATTCCCCGTGCCCCCATCTCTGCCAATTTGGATTTCCACCGCTGTGTATAACTTACAGCGACATCAAAGGCCGGTTGCTCTCATACCATGTCTATGTGGTGTGGGAGGTTAAAAATCCGTTGGGTCGGTAAAAGTGTAGGCTCGGGCTTTCTATCGACAAACTGTCTAATGGTGAAAACAAGCCTATTCAGGCTTATCCATGATAGGCAGTATAAATCTTCAACAACAACAACAAAAATGAAGGTTTAGGCTTTGGAGCCATTAATGCTGCTAGGTGTGCTTTGTCGGTTATCCTTCGAAGGATAAATGGCCAGACTATAGGGATACATCAGGTTATTCACTGGGTTCTCAGGTCGATTTATGAAAGAAATCCACCCAAACCAAAGTATAGTCGGTTTTGGGATGTGTCGGTGGTATTCAAACTATTTAAACAATGGCCATATAACAAACATTTAGATATTAGGAAATTAGGATTTAAGGTAGCGATGCTCCTCTTATTAGTAACAGGACACCGAGGACAAACTATTGTTGCGTTATCACTGGATGGCCTTGAAATAGATAACAAAGAGGCCACATTTGACTTGACACAATTGTTAAAGTCAAACAGGTTAGGAGATCCCCTGTCTACAGTTAATGTAACAAGTTTGACAGAGGATCCAAAACTATGTGTAGTGTCAGCCATATATATCCAAGACGAAAGATTTAAGGACTTCAAGGCAGCTTTTGGTGAGCTTTATTAGGGCCCACAAGGGCATTTCACGAGACACGCTTGCACGATGGAAAATCACATTATTAAACCTGGTGGGCGTTGATACAGACAAATACGCGTCTCATTCGACGCGAGGTGCTATGGTGTCAAAGGCACGTCTGCCAGGATGGAAAACCACACGATCGTTTGCAAGACATTATAACAAACGGTTGGAAAAGTCGAGCGGTGTTGCCCGACGGTTACTGAAAGACTAGACTACAGAGGTGAGAATACACTTTATTTTCTCAAAAATCTCTTCGATTACTGATCGATTACTGATTTACAATGTGATGTAACATGTCATTGAATAGTTAACAATACGATGCAGGATAAAATGATGTAACGTAAACATCTCCCTAGCCTGAGGCTAGCCTGAGGCTGTATACCGAGGTAAAATAGATTAGTTAGTCGAATCTTACCTGGGTATAGATGATGGATAACTGTTGTTTTACCGAGGTATAAGCCTCGGATAGACGTGGGCAAGGGTCCGCCCACCACACCCTTCAACGTCTATTCAGTTGGCTTGTACCAGGAAAACTTCACAGTTCTATTATCATTATCATTATTATTATTGTTTTATTTAGATCATTTTATCCTGAATAAGTAGGTCAAAATTGCTGGACCAGATGTGCAACCACTCACTAAGCAACCACTTACTAAGCCCCTCACTCAGTAAGCAACCACTCACTAAGCACCTCACTCAGTAAGCATCCACTCACTAAAGAACCCACTCAGTAAGAAACCACTCACTAAATCCTTCACTCAGTAGGCAACCACTCACTAAGCCTCTCACTCAGTAAGCAACTACTCCCTAAACCCCTCACTCACTAAACAACCACACACTAAGCCCCTCACTCAATAATCAACCACTCACTAAACCCCTCACTCACTAAGCAACCACTCACTAGACCCCCCACTCAGTAAGCCACCACTCACTAAGCCTCCCCACTCAGTAAGCAACCACTCACTAAACCCCCAACTCAGGATTCAACCACTCAGTAAGCCCCCCACTCAGTAAGCAACCACTTACAAAGCCCCTCACTCTTTCCACCCACTCTGCTCTTCTTTCTTACTTACAAACCCCTCACTCACTAAGCAATCACTCATTAAGCAACCACTCACTAAACCCCTCACTCACTAAGCAATGCCTCACTAAGCCCCTCACTCACTAAGCAATCACTCACTAATCAACCACTTACTAAGCAACCACTTACTAAGCCCCTCACTCAGTAAGCAACCACTCACTAAACGCCTCACTCAGTAAGTATCCACTCACTAAACAACCCACTCAGTAAGAAACCACTCACTAAATCCTTCACTCAGTAGACAACCACTCACTAAACCTCTCACTCAGTAAGCAACTACTCCCTAAACCCCTCACTCACTAAACAACCACTCACTAAGCCCCTCACGCAATAATCAACCACTCACTAAACCCCTCACTCACTAAGCAACCACTCACTAAACCCCCCACTCAGTAAGCCACCACTCACTAAGCCCCCCACTCAGTAAGCAACCACTCACTAAACCCCCAACTCAGGATGCAACCACTCACTAAGCCCCCCCACTCAGTAAGCAACCACTCACTAAACCCCTCACTCACTAAGCAACCACTTACTAAGCACCTCACTCACTAAGCAACCACTCACTTAACCTATCACTCAATAAGCAACCACTCACTAAACCCCTCACTTAGTAAACAACCACTCACTAAACCCCTAACTCAGTAAGCAACCAGTCACTAAACCCCTCACTCAGTAAGCAATCACTAAATTACCACTCACTCAGCAATCATTCATTCAGTAGGCATTCACTAAACCTTCATTCAATTAGCACTTGCTCTTTTACTCGACACGTACTCATTTACGAATCACTCATTCAGCACTCACTCACTAAACCATGACTCACTAAACTATAGTCACTCACGAAGCTATCATTCCCTCAACACTCACTAATCCATGACTCACGAAACCATAGTTACTCACTAATCCATCACTCACTCATTCACTAGTACTTATTCACTCCAACTGGACGGTAAGAGCACTGGCTCACTCAGCACTTATTCAATCACTCATTCTCCCAGCACTCATTCACTCACTATGCCCTCACTGAACTGAACACAGAATTAGTTAGCAGTAAATCAGCAGTTATTTAGCACCTAATAACCACTCACTTCAACAACATTCATTCACTTACCACTCACCTACCACTCTCACTTATGTCAGTACTCACTCATCATTCACTCAATCTCACACACGGTATGTACTGAACACCTACCCACTCATTCCCTAACACACAGCACTCAACTAACATTTACCCACTCACTCACTCGCAAAGCATGTTCTGAACACTTACCCGCTCACTCACTCACACAGCACACACTGAACACTTACCCACGCATTCACTCACCAACTCACTCACACAGCATGCACTAAACACTTATCCTCTCATTCACTTACCCACTCACTCACTCACTCAGCACTCGCTGAACACCTACCCACTCACTAACCCAGCACTCACTGACCACTTACCCACTCACTTATTCACTCACTCACATAGCACGCATTGCACACTTACCCACTCATTCATTCACCCAGCACTCGCTGAACACTTACCCACTCACTCACACATTCCCTGAACACTTACCCACTCACTCACACACTCCCTGAACTTACCCACTCACTCATTCACTCCCTCATCCACTAATTGACTTCCCGCCTCACCCTTGCGTTCCACATTCCCCACTCACTCTGTCACCCTCTTTCGACATTTCTCTCTTCCCTCCATCCTATCCTGCTCACTCCTTTTCCTCTAGTTACCTCCACCAAGTAAGCCCTCTCGCCACCCCCGACTGCCTCCGCTCAGTTCTCGCAATGACTGTGAGGTTTGTTGCAACTCCTTCAGCCAGTAAGCCCGGTGCACACTCAGGACCCAGGGTATTCTGAGCCACACGAGACAGTTGTGGGCACAGAGCACTGTCACCACTCACCTGACCATTGACAGCTGTGGGCATAGCGCGCCGTCACCAATCACCCAGCCAGTGACAGCAGTGGGCACAGCGCACCGTCACCACTCTCCCAGCCAGTGACTGCTGTGGGCACAGTGTGCCGTCACCACTCACCCAGCCAGTGACAGATGTGGGCACATCGCACCGTCACCACTCACCCAGCCAGTGACAGCTGGGGTCACAGTGTGCTGTCAGCACTCACCCGGTCATTGACAGCTGTGGGAACAGTGCGCCGTCACCACTCACCCAGCCAGTGACAGCTGGGGTCACAGCGCATTGTCACCACTCATGGTCTCAGTCATGGTCATGGTCGTGCTCCCTGCTTGTGGTAGTTTCTGCGGGGTGGTCATCACCTTGACCTCTGCCTCTATGACCTCCAGTTTCCTGGTATTTACGTCCTCCATCTTGTGTATGAACTCCTGTGTAGCCTCACAGTGTGGTTCTGATGCAACGGGTCCTTCGGTGAGTGATTGGCGCCCGGTGTGGCGGTTTAAAATCTCAGTGTGTTTAGAGTCTTCGCTCGGGTTTCTGCGCGTATCCGATTAACATGACCCGGGCAACTCGGGTCACCCAAGTTGCTCGAAATTCAAATAGAACACCGCGAATGGAGTTGACAAAAATACATTCCTTTTCCAAAAAGTTTAACCCACCTCTTGGCTGGGGTTGGCTAGGAGCGATGATGTCACATTTGTGTGCCAAAAGATTGCTAGGGTGACCCAAGTTGATTAATCTAATACGCTGAAATGCCATTTGATTTTCACACATGCGCAGACCCCTGAGGGTAGAATCTAAACACACTGAGATTTTAAACCACCACACCGGCCCTGTCTCGCCTTCCGCACATGGCCATCCACTGTCCCGCGCCGCGTCTCCATGGTCAGGCTGGGGGATGTGGCCAGCTGTGGGGCCGACTCCCCGCCCTGCTCTCCCCAAGAGGGTCAGGGTGCGGAGTCAATATTATAGGGATAAGGGCTTATCATTATCACTATCCATATGATGTGGTGTTCTCTGTGGTGGAGTGGTTAGAGTGTCTGACTTTTTTCTAGTTCAGACTCCTAATCTGAAGGTTGGTGGTTCGATTCCCCATGCCCCCACCTCTGCCAATTTGGATTTCCACCGCTGTGGATAACTTACAGCGTCATCAAAGGCCAGTTGCTCTCATACCATGTCTATGTGGTGTGGGAGGTTAAAAATCCCTTGGGTCCCTAAAACTGTAGGCTTGGTCTTTCTATCGACAAACTGTCTAATGGTGAAAACAAGTCTATTCAGGCTTATCCATAATAGGCAGTATAAATCTTCAAGAAAAAAAAAATATATATGTACTCATGTATCATGTGCACATGTATGTGGAGTGGTGGTGGGATGAAACGAAGCATATTTACTTCATTACAATACTTACGTAGATTATTTTGAAATTTACTTGTAGCAAAATATGTTTTATGCATATGAAGTGGGCAAGACTATAATCAAGCTGTGGCCGCTGCGGGCTTGGGTCTAGCAACCCACATATGAAAATGCACATATGGAAATGCGGGCTGCTCACCAAGACGAACCCGCATTGGCCATCAAATGCGGTGAAGGGTTCGGTGCTGTAACTCATTGCTAGGAGATGCACCATGGCATCCCACGCTACTCTCCTAGCAAAGTAGAAGGTTCGAGCCGTCAGGCCCAGACCCATCAGACGTGTTTCATTAGTGCTCTGATGTTTCAGACGATAATCTGGCTTTAAATACAGTAATTGGAAGTATGTTGACTATAAAGGAAATGGAGGGAAAGTATTTATTCATACGATTGATATTGGAAGAGATTAGATGGTGTTGGTAGGAACAGAAATAAAGTCGTGAGCTCTTACAATGTGATTGAGATATTCCTTGCATTCCTTACCCTTTACGAAAAGGTCCCTTATTACACTAACCATCCTGGTCAACCCCCTAAAGATGATTCATTATTATATCTATTACTATTGGCCTTTTGCATGGAGTCATCATCATCATGCTGTCGGTCGTGATGTGACAAAGACTGCTTTCATTACTTGACTGCCGCTCTCCATTCTGTGCGGTTGTACATTTCATGAAAGCTGCCTGCAAAAGTGTTGAAGTGCTGCTGGCTTTTGCAAGTTACCAGCGGGACTCTCTCGGGGAGCAAATAGAGGTTTCACACCGGCAAGAACATGTCAAGACAGGCGCAAAACTATTTGTCCCTGCAGTGGCTGGTCGGGAGATGTTGGGAGTTCCATACATCAACTGCCCTTGATGCTGCCACGGTGACATGGTTTTCTGTTCAGGGTTTGCTTCTTTAGCCTTCGGTTCTGTCAAGAACCTGTACCACAAGGCAGTGGTTTACAACTCTGCAGGGCAGGGGCGTCAAACTCCCTGAGGTATTGCAATACCTGCATACCTGTGTAGAGCTCAGATAAATGCATGGGGTAATGTAGACATTACCAGGGGCGTAGCTAGACCTTTAACGATGTGTACTCCTAATTTCGGCAAGGGGTTTAGGGGGCCACTTAAGCGTAAGCTGGCAGATTTTACACATTTTAGACTTGAGTTTTCGACACTCCGGACTACTACATGCTTCCTCTCTCTCTCTCTCTCTCTTTCTCTCTCTCTTTATTATTTTTCAATTTTTCTTGTTGTTGACAAAACGATGTGGACGTTTTGGCATACGCACGTATGCCTAGCTAAGCCCCTGATTACAGTAACGCAGAATAACCCTCTTCTCAGGACTAGTAACCACCTTCTTAATACGGACAATAACAATAATAGGTAATATCTCCGGTGTTTATAAGTGACAGCGGTGGCGGAGTACACCACCAGCCTTAGCAATGGAAGTATAGGAGTAATTGCAATTAATACAGAAGCGATATGTGGGGTAGAGCCCGTGGACATGTATTACATAGGCTGTCGGCACTCGGGCGAGATTATATTAACGAATACGTGAAATGGCTATGGCGGATGAGAGGAAGAGAGACAGCAGCGGCCAGCAGCAGGAGCGGGGAATCCATGTGCATATTAATAGAACGATAGGAGTAGAATTGTGAAACATATATATATATGTATATGCATACGGTAAAACCTCCCTCACCGACCAACTCCACAGATCGACCACTCCCATATATCAATCAATATATTTGGGTCCCAACAATACCATTGTAACCATATTCTAACTCTCTAAACCGACCGCCTCCCTAAATCGACCACTTAAAGTCGGTCCCAAGGTCGGTCGATTTAGAGAGGTTTTACTGTATATATATATGTATATATATATATATGTGTGTGTATGTACTCATGTACATAAATATATGTATGTGCAAATATATATGGAGTGTTGGTGGGATGTACCGAAGCATATTTACGTGTAGTATAAAGCATTTATACCAATATTATTCTGGATGGAACCTGTTAAATGTTAATCGCGGCGGGGCGGACTCGAACCCGGGCCCCCCGCCTTGCACACCGGGCCGGGAGAACTGCCAGCTCTAGGGGGCTGAGGCAAGTCTAATCCTGCTAGGTGTCGGGCGCATGCGCCAAGCCTCCGAGCGTCCAGTCGGACCGAGGCAAGTCTAGGCTGGAATGTGTCATGCGCATGCGCGCGCCTCCAGCCCCCAATGGTTCTCCAGTATATCAGCCATTCGAACCCGAGTTCTAGCTTGGAAGAGACGTGCCCGTGCACCAACGTGCCCGTGCACCGCGTGAGCCTGCAAGATGCCGGTCGATATCTGTGCGACGTGTGGGGAGGAACATGATGCCCCCGCGGGGTCTCAAATGCAAGAGGACTAAGACCGGCAGACGGTCTGTGAAGGCGGAAACCGCTTCATCGAGTGAGAAAACCGCAGGTACGTCGGAAGCCGCGGCCGGGAAATCAAACCGGCGCACGGGTGAAGGAACGGAAGACTACGAGGAGGACGACGAGGAGCGGGAGCTGCGACGGTTGGTGGCGGCGAAGGCGCGGGAGAGAAGGAAGAAGGCGCTGCGTGCAGTACTGGACGCTGGATCGCCGGAGGAAGATGCAACGCCACTGGTGAAGGCGACAAAAAAGAAGTCGTCAGGAAAAAAAGTTGGGGAGTCATCAGCCGAGCCTGATGAATCCCCGAGTGATAGTAGCTCCGACTATGACTCGGCTTCAGATAGTGATACGGGGAGGAACAGCAGGAGGAGACGAAGGAGGCGCAGGCGCAGTAAGTTCGCGTTTAAACAAATATACAATAAACGAGAAGCGCCTTAAAAAACTATCGGTGATGGAGCTGATCCATGCCGCCTTAATATGGTGCATTAAGCGCGGGAAACATGTGGGATTTGAATATGAAGATTTGGAACGTTACATTGGTCATGTTGCATATATGTGTATGCATGCTTCTACGTCTACCTACACGGACCAGGCCTATCGTGGCTACGACAAGGCGATCAGGGACAAGGTGAAGGAGAAGGGACTGAAAGCCTTTGTCATGGAGGATCACGAGATATCTCTCCTTCATTTCAATTTGGAGAACACCCGTAGTAACAGGGAAGCCAGGCGTCCGGCACGGCCAGCTTATACCGGGAAAACATATGACAATGCCCGGAAGCTCTGTTATGCTTATAACTATAATAAAGAGGGCTGTACCGTGCGGCGCTGTGATTATGAACATAAATGCCTAAACTGTAAATCGGGGGCGCACCCGTCGAGTGAGTGTAAAAATAAGCGAAACTGACTGGTGTGCGAGCCTGCTAGGGCAGCGGGGCCGGCGCCCGTTGACCAGTTTGAATTTGAATTACGCGCCAAAAGTGGCGGCATCCAAGATGGCGGCCGAGTGGGGGACGCTAATTTGGCATCCCCCGACATTCGATGTGAGGTGACTGAGGTCAGTGGGGCTAACATGGCCTCACCAAATTATGTATGTGATGTTGATGTTCTACTTGGTGAATTAAATCAGAACTGTGCATTAAAAGATATTAATCGAGATGAAATTATTGCTCAGGCAGAATGTGACTCTGATATATGTGATGCTTTAAAATGTGATGTTTCAGGTGACGCTGATTTAACACGCAATGTGCTGAGTACTGAGGTTTCAGGTGAGGGAAACGTTGCGGGTGTGGTGGTTTGTGCTGATGTGATTGTTGATCACCCAGATACTTATATTGTTGCCGATGATAAGCCGGCCGCAGAGGTGTTAGCAGATACGGGTTACGGTTGTGCGGCGGACGAGCACGCCGGAGGTGAGGGCGACATGCCACAATGGGGTGCTGAGAGTGGGCGGTGCCATATCTATCCGGGCACGTGCGATGAGAATGGGGACTGGCTTAGGATCGTCGGGCCAGACCTCTCTCAGCCAGATCAGGTCGAGGTGTACTGCTCGATGTGGGTAGTTGACCAATGGAGTGAAGAACGGGTTGAGATACTGAGATAGATTATTTAAAAATTTACTTGTAACAAAATATTTTCCCCACTGCAGCCATAGGTACATACAAACTGACAGGTTTACCACTCGACGCCCTTCAACTAGTGATGTGTGGTGGAGGAGTTAATACATATCCACAGTATTGGGGGCAGTAAGCTGGGGTATGGGTCGTCATACAACAATACCCCACTGTTACGTGGTGGCCGAATCGGTAGAGCACAGGCTTTCCGTGCAGAAGGTGTTAAGTTCGAATCCCAGCTGAATGAAACCGATGACTTATACAATTTATACTTGTCGCTACCTAGTCTGGCGCTCGGCATGAATGGGATAGGACAAGGATTGGTTAGCACAGTGTCGGGATAATGTGACTGTGAGATATTGGGTCATGGTGCCAGCACACTGGTCTCCCAGTGTGGCAGCACTATAAAGTCGCCATGAGTGCGCACTGTCACACGTCGGGACCCACCTTGATATGACATTACATGTTAGGATGTAAATAACAAACAAACCCAAAACCAAATAAATCTGGTCGCTACAGGTACATCCCGGGCTGCTGCATCTGCAACCTCCTTGCGACCAGTGCAGTAACTGACCACTCGGCGACAGGAGCATGAGTATTTTGGTTGGTGAGCAGTTGGTGGCTCGGCAGCTGACCCCCCCCCCCCCCCCCCCCTAAACATTGGTGACCGGTCACTGACCAGGTTTTTGCAAGGCAGTCGCAGGCTTTTTGGTTGTAAGGTGGTCGCAAGCAAACGCTGGCCATAGTATCACTGGGGCATCACTTGAAATGCCCCCTCCACAAGACAATGTGTGTATTTCGAATAAGTATGAGGCTATTCGCAGCACTGCTTTGCTCTGTGAATTAGCACAAGAATGATTATAATTAGCAGAGCTGCTTTGCTCTGTGAATTAGTGCAAGAATGATTTTTATTTACAGACCTGCTTTGTTCTGCACTGCTTTGTTCTGCGAATTAGCACAAGAATGACATTTTAATATTTAGAACAAGAATTAGAAATGGTGATGTGAACGGATTGGTAAAGCCATTGATTGTTTTGTTGTGAATTGTATGTTTCTTAGCTCAAAATTATGGATAGCTTTGTCTTAAATATATTCATTATATTGCATGCATGCATCCATGTTTATGCCAAATTGTTCTGTATTTCTATTGATTTAGAATAAAATTGAAGTTGTGCACTGTGCATGTTGGCAAACTCAATGGCTGTACGCATTTGTTTTGCTGTCGTCGCCGTTTTCAGTGCATGGGGAGTCGGAATTACGAACCCGTCTATTGGTTGGTTGCAGCTCTGCAAATTACAGTACTGGTGGCTGTTATTCACAGAGCAGATCTGCGAATAGCCTGTGTGTTCGAATAAAGGCTATCTGCCC
The DNA here is from genome assembly GCA_030323885.1 of Branchipolynoe longqiensis. Taxonomy (NCBI): domain Eukaryota; kingdom Metazoa; phylum Annelida; class Polychaeta; order Phyllodocida; family Polynoidae; genus Branchipolynoe; species Branchipolynoe longqiensis. Next base: position 4,434 of record JASIRB010000238.1, on the reverse strand, counting down.
TGTATGTTAACCACGTGACAGCGTGCATGCAATACACACGAGTTTACCTCTGGCTCGGTCTATAACAAGGCAGGGCTGGAGGGGCAGGAGGGGCAGGAGGGGAGAGTTGAGGGGCGGAGGGAGGTGATGGGAGGGAGGAAGCCGATTGTACAAAGAAGAAGGAAGCGGAGGCAAAAGGGACCAGGGCAGGGGCACGAAAGGGGCGTTCAAGACGGAGATCATGCCGCCGGCAGAACACAAGGCAGGAAGTGCATGAATAGTAGGGGTCGAGGTGAACACTGGTAAGTAGCCATCTTGGATACGCTCGTTGGACAATGGCTGCTCCCCACTGGCCGCCGGAAGGGGAGCCCAGCCAGGTGTGGGGGACGAGAATAGGGGCTCCGCGGGCCGGTCACCAGCACTAAAATTAGCCCGGTAACCTAACCCCCCCCCCCCCCCCCCCCCTCCCCCCCGCCCAGCCACCGAGCCCAATGACACACGGCACGGCGGCTAACGAACAAGTGTGTGGGAGCCACAGCTGTGTGTATTAGTGATGTAGAGTGTGTGCAGCAGGACCAACAGGTTCGAGGTGTATCAGAAGAGCTGAATGGCGGGGCAGGTGATGAACACAGAATGGGTGCAGACGGCGGCTGGTGGAGGTGGTAGCCGTCCGCACTGGTACACAACCCCGTCCCCTCTCCGAGCACGCACGGACTGTGAGCCCGTGCACATGGCACACGCGAGTAGTGGTTGATGCAAGTGCAAGCATTCATAGTGCACATGTGCACACATACATATCCATCTGTATGTGTATATTTGTACAACATACATGGCCATCTGCAGCCATACACATGAACAGAGACATGCCCCCCTGCAGGCATACACATGTACACATACATGCCCCCCTGCAGGAATACACATGTACACATATGTGCCCCTCTGCAACCATGCAAATGTATACACATACATGCCCACCTGCAGGCATACACATGTGCACATATGTGCCCACCTGCAGGCATACACATGTACACATACATGCCCACCTGCAGGCATACACCTGTACACACATACATGCCCACCTGCAGGCTTACACCTGTACACACATACATGCCGACCTGCAGGCACACACATGTACAAATACATGCCCACCTGCAGGCGTACACCTGTACACACATACATGCCCACCTGCAGGCACACACATGTACACACACATGCCCACCTGCAGGCATACACCTGTACAGACATACATGCCCACCTGCAGGCATACACATATACACATACATGCCCACCTGCAGGCATACCCCTGTACACACATACATGCCCAACTGCAGGCTTACACCTGTACACACATACAAGCCCACCTGCAGGCACACACACGTACACATACATGCCCACCTGCAGGCATACACCTGTACACACATACATGCCCACCTGCAGGCACACACATGTACACATACATGCCCACCTACAGGCCACACATGTACACATACATGCCCACCTGCAGGCATACACCTGTGCACATACATGCCCACCTGCAGGCATACACATGTACACATACATGCCCACCTGAAGGCATACACCTGTGCACACATACATGAGCCACCTGCAGGCTTACACCTGTACACACATACATGCCCACCTGCAGGCACACACATGTACACATACATGCCCACCTGCAGGGGTACACCTGTACACACATACATGCCCACCTGCAGGCACACACATGTACACATACATGCCCACCTGCAGGCATATACCTGTACAGACATACATGCCCACCTGCAGGCACACACATGTACACATACAGCCCACCTGCAGGCATACCCCTGTACACACATACATGCCCACCTGCAGGCACACACATGTACACATACATGCCCACCTGCAGGCATATACCTGTACAGACATACATGCCCACCTGCAGGCACACACATGTACACATACAGCCCACCTGCAGGCATACACCTGTACACACATACATTCCCACCTGCAGATGTACACCTGTACAAACATACATGCCCACCTGCAGGCACACACATTTACACATACATGCCCACCTGCAGGTATACACCTGTACACACATACTGCCCACCTGCAGGCACACACATGTACACATACATGCCCACCTGCAGGCATACACCTGTACACACATACATGCCCACCTGCAGGCACACACATGTACACATACATGCCCACCTACAGGCACACACATGTACACATACATGCCCACCTGCAGGCTTACACCTGTACACACATACATGCCCACCTGCAGGCACACACATGTACACATACATGCCCACCTGCAGGCATATACCTGTACAGACATACATGCCCACCTGCAGGCACACACATGTACACATACAGCCCACCTGCAGGCATACACCTGTACACACATACATTCCCACCTGCAGATGTACACCTGTACAAACATACATGCCCACCTGCAGGCACACATATTTACACATACATGCCCACCTGCAGGTATACACCTGTACACACATACTGCCCACCTGCAGGCATACACATGTAAACACATACAAGCCCACCTGCAGGCACACACTTGAACATACATACAGCCCACCTACAGGCATACACCTGTACACACATACATGCCCACCTGCATGCATACACCTGTACACATACATGTACACATACATGCCCACCTGTAGGGATGTACCTGTACACACATACATACCCACCTGCAGGCACGCATGTGCAGTCAGAATTACGAACTGAACTATTGCAAAGATGTTTTCATTAGGATAAAGACTGCCAAACATGTGGAGTTTGCGATGTCCAGGGGGGATATGTCATTTCCTCGGAAATCGCAAACCCCCCATGCCTATATATGGCATGGGAGTAGGACATCACAAGTGGGGGTTTGCGATTTACAGGGTTTGCGATTTCCTCTCCCCCCGGCCGACTCACCACCAGGCAGCCCTCCCCCGGCCCACTCACCACCAGGCAGCCCTCCGCCCGGCCGACTCACCACCAGGAAGCCCTCCCCCCGGCCGACTCACCACCAGGCAGCCCTCTCCCCGCCCCCCGGCCGTGCCACCACCAGGCACATCTCCACTACCCGGCCAGGTCAGCACCAGGCACCCCCACTACCCAGCCGGGTCAGCTCCAGTCACCCCCACTCCCCCACTATCCGGCCGACTCACCACCAGGCAGCCCCCCTATCCGGCCAACTCACCACCAGGCAGCCCTGCCCTCGCGGCCGGGTCACCACCAATCACCCCCCGCTACCCGGTAGACTTACCACCAGACAACCTCCGGCAGACTCAACAGCAGTCAGCCCCCCGGCAGACTCACCACCAGGCAGCCCCCCGGCAGACTCACCACCAGGCAGACCCCCCCCCCCCCCCCATGCCGGCAGATTCACCACCACCCCACCCCCCTCCCGGGCTGCTGCTCTCATCCCTCCGCTGACTGAATTCACTGCACTCTTTTCCCGACCAACCATCATTACACACACCCAACCCAAACTATCACTCTCCCACAAAGTCCACTATTCACTCCCCACCCCCCTGCATCACGTCATCTCGTCGGCACCGTTAGCTGGAGGTTACAGATGTACGAGTTGTGTTAGAACCAGTCGCCTGAAGTGGCAGCACGGTGGCAGGGAGTGGGTTGTGCTGCCGGGATGTGGACGGGAGGCAACAAACGAACCACCGCTCGCAGCATTCCTCAAGTTGACCCTGCCTGTACAGTTGTATGTGGCACGGTTCGACGCCAGCCCGTGTGCGGTGGGGAGGGAGGCGCTCAGCTCAGCCCGGTCGGGTTGTGGGTAGCGGGTGGGGGGCGGGAAGGTGGGTAGGGGGAGCGAAAACCAGCAACTAGTGAGCCTATACCGCACTGTGCAGTCAACACACACCTCCAGGTGAGGTGTCTGAGTCTCCAGGTGAGGTGTGTCCACATGAAGTGCCTCCAGGTGAGGTGTCTCTAGGTGAGGTGCCTCAAGGTGAGGTGTCTCAGGGTGAGGTGCATCCAGGTGAGTTGTCTCTGGGTGAGGTACATCCAGGTGAGGTGTCTCTAAGTTAGGTGCATCCAGGTGAGGTGACTGCATCTGAGGTGGTTCCAGGTGAAGGTATCTAGGTGAGGTACATCCAGGTGAGCTGACTGAATGTGAGGTACATGCAGTTGAAGGTATCCTGAGGTGGCTGCAGTTGAAGGTATCCAGGTGAGGTGCCTGCAGGTGAGTTGTCTCCAGGTGAGGTGCATCCAGGTGAGGTGCATCCAGGTGAGGTGTATCTAGGTGATGTGCATCCAGGTGAGGTGTCTCCAGGTGAGGTGTCTCCAGATGAGGTGCATCCAGGTGAGGTATCTCCATGTGAAGTGTCTCCAGGTGAGGTGTCTCCAGGTGAGGTGTCTCCAGATGAGGTGCCTCCACATGAGCTGCACCAGCTGAGGTGTCTCTGGGTGAGATACATACAGGTGAGGTGTCTCTAGGTG
>JASIRB010004124.1:0-18008 GCA_030323885.1 Branchipolynoe longqiensis | reverse complement strand
GTGGTATAAAGTGGTAGTTTATTGATCTTTTTTCTTATGATGGAATTCTTAGGTTTCGAGTAGTTACAGTTCGGTATAGTTAGTTTTGTCCCACGTGCGCTCAGCCTTGCGTGCCAGATGGGTGGGTGGGACGGCTAGAAAAGACAGCAAAGCTTCAGTGGCCAGGCGGCAGGTTCGGGCGCACTGGTCGGTGTGAGCTGCTCCGGCTCCTCCGGTGGCGAGTCTGTGAAGGATCCGCCAGGTAGCGCATCGGTTCGATAGTGTGTCTCGTTGAGTATAGGTGGCGCCACGGTTGTCCATAGAGTTTAAGGTTGAAGGGCTTTCGGTCCCGCGTCCCAAATTACCCATGTTTCCGCCGCAACATGCACAATTCAGACACAGGACACGAAAGTGGTATAAAGTGGTAGTTTATTGATCTTTTTTCTTATGATGGAATTCTTAGGTTTCGAGTAGTTACAGTTCGGTATAGTTAGTTTTGTCCCACGTGCGCTCAGCCAAAAGTAGTGGAGAGCGTGGTGGGGCATGCGCGGATGGCGTCGCGCGGGACGTAGAGGTGGACGGCGGTCGATGTCCACGTCCCAAAGTTCTGGATGTCGTCCAGTGTCGAGCCGAGGGCGGCGCAGGCTTGCGCGCCGCCTCGACGCAGACTGTGTAGGGTGACTGCGCGGGGGGCCGGGTGGCCCGTGGCCGCCAGTGCGAGCCGCAGGGTGGCGAGAAGGGCGGAGGGGCGAAGGAGCGTGCCCGATGTGGTGATGAGCGCGGGGCCGTTGAGCGGCGGCGGGGTACGAGTCGCGTACCCGCGCCAGGCGGCGACCGGGCAGTATGGTGACCCGGGTATCGCCGGGACGGCTATGTCGAGGTGATGCCCCACCCTCCAGCGGGTCTTGGTGGAGGACACGTGGACATTCATGCCTGTCGCCGTGATGGAGATGTCCTTGGCGCATATGGCGTGCCCGCGGGTCGTTGGGTCGGTCGATTGGAGTAGGTTGGACTGTCGTAGTATGGTGAAGTAGGCGAGGAGCAGAGCCGCCGTGAGGACCTTGCCGTTGGGGCCCGCGGTCTCGAAGAACCTGACCACTTTCTTTATGTCGTCAGGAGTGAGGGCTGGGGCTCGGGTCGTCTCGTGTGTGGATGCGCGCTGTATGCCCCTTTTTAGCAGGGCAACGGGGTAGGTGTCGAACGCGGCGGTATTCCCCCCAATCGCCCTTATCCAGGTGCGTGCGCCGCTGAAGTAGTTGAGAGCGGCCCTGGGGGAGGCGAGGTCATCCGCGAGCTGTAGTAAGTATGATAGTATCACGTAGTGTGTGGGGGTCGCCGGGTCGGACCCGTGTTGTCGCATGTAGGTGACGTACCTGGCCGCCTGTCTGTTCTTGTTCCTCCAGGTTCCCGGGGCCAGCCCGGCGGCTATCGTGTCGGTCAAGCGTTGGTGGTGTCGCGGCGTGAAACCTGCGGATGAAGGCAAAAATTAGGTGCATTCGCAGGTTATAATCTTGGGGTGAGCACATTGATCAGGTCGACGTGGACTTGTACGAGGCCGCACTGTGCGACCAGGATGAGGTCCTTGCCGGCCTTATGTTGTATCTGGATTTCCGTGCTCAAGTTGGCCGCTATGAGCCAGATCTCCCTCGCGCAGGCGGTTAGGATGGGATCCCGGCCGCATCCCGTCGAAAGGACCTGCTGGGAAGCGGAGTTGTCGGTGTTGACCCGGATGGTGTGTAGGTGGGGGTGCTTGGGGAGGAGAGCCCTGACAGCCGCTACGAGGTATATGGCCTCTAGCTGGGCTATTGTCATGTCCTTCTCCTGGACCTCGTCGGGGTAGCGCTCTGCGTAGAAGTGGGTAGGTGAATGCGCGCCCGCCCCGGTTAGTGAAGAGTCACACTCGATGGTCCAGCCGATCCTGGGTGCCGACTGCAGGAGGACGTACCCGTTAAATGACTCGGCAAACCTGTCGAACCAACGGATGTCGTCGACGAGGTTCTCCGGTATGGTGTGCTTCCCGTGCAGCGGGGCATTCCTGAGGGCGGCAAGTATTCTGGACATGAATCGGCGGGCCGGGCGTATGCACTTCGCCACGTGTTGGAGCCTGCCGACAAGCCTCTGTATGTCGCGTCGTGAGGCCTTCCTCCCGACGACCCAGAGGCCGCACTCTGTGAGGACGTCGGCCAGCCTGTCGCGGGGGATCTCGAGCCTCATGGTGGCCGACGAGATCTCGAAGCCCAGCCAGTGTATCTTCTTCGCCGGGGAGACGCACTTGGAGGGGGCAAGGTCCAAGCCGAGGTCACGGGCGAGTCGCAGGAAGTCGGTGTACGCCTCCTCGGCCTTCTGGTGGGTGGCGGCCGCGCCCACAAAGTCATCGAGGTAGCACAACGCGAAGTGCCCTCTCTTCCGCATGAGGTACACCACCGCGTTTGTAGTTCTGGCGCAGGCCATCGAGGACGTTCTGCACCCGAATGGTGGCGCGGCGTCGATGTAGTACCGACCCCCGTGTGTGATACCGAGTAGCAGGGTCGAAAGCGGACAGGTGCGTAGTTGGCGGTATGCTCTTGCGAGGTCGGCGCTCCAGATGTACGAGCCGGTGCCGAGTCGGGCAACCTCGTCGGCCAGGTCGATCATGCTAGGTAAGGTGTAGGTTGCGGGGGCACCCTGGTATTGCGCTTGGCGTATCCCCGCGTTCACGCTCGCCTTTCCTGGGTATGAGAGGTCGACGATGACGCGCCGGTCGGAGGAGACCCTCTTCGGCCGCGTCATCATCGGGCTGATCTGAGTCCAGGGTTTGAATGGGGGTTGTTCGAAGGGGCCCAGCAGTGCCCCGAGTTCCACCTCCTTGAACACGAACTTCTGCATGTGAACGTCGTGAGCGGGGTCCTCCGAGTGGTTCGCGGTGGCCGGCACAGGCGGGAGGGCGCCCGTGTAGTCGGCCGGCCAACCAAACTCAAGAAATTCGACCACCTGTTTGTCGTGATAGTCACGTAGCATGTGCCTCCAAGCCGGTATATTCAAGCCAGATGGGACCGGTATTCTTGCGCCCATGTAGTTGGGGAGGGCGCAGTGTCGTACCCGGTCGTATAACTTCATGTATGTCACGTTGTTCTTCCAGAGTCTGGGTATCGTGCGGGGCCATATGGAGTGTAGTGTCGTCCTATACTCGGTGGGGGTGAGCGGTGGGTTGTAGGGCGAGGCGGCCGCCGCACCGTAGTCGTCAAGAACGGTGTCTATGTCATTAGGCTGCCTGTGGCGCAACTGCTCGTCGGTGTCGAGGTCGTATTGGTCACCGTCGAGCTCCTCGAGTGGCGCCGTGGGCGGCCCAGGGCCTGTGTGTTGGCGGGGATGTGCGTCCGCTGCGGGGATGTGGTCGTGGCGGTGGTTGTGAGCGACCATCGGTGCGCGGGCGGGGTGGGCGTGGCCGTGTGGGCGGTGGGGGTGCCCTGCTGGTAGCGGTGAGATGTCGGGTTGTGGTGTGTGTCGGTGGTGGCGGGGGTGAGGGGGGGTGGTGGGGGCGGGGCCGCTACATGTGTCAGGGGTGTCTGTTATGGTGGGCGTGGCCTGGGTGTTGTTGTTGTGGCGGGGTGAACTGTCATGGCCGCCATCAGTGCTGCCACCTGCCAACAGTGCAGAGCGGCAAGAAGGTGGCCGGCCGCCTGTGCGTGGGACGTGGGTGGCGCCACCTTGTGTGTGGTGGGCGCATGCGGCGCCGGGGCTGGCTTCGTTATGTAGGTCACGTACAACAACAATGGCTTCACGGTAAGGGTGGGGGGCGGGCTGTGGTAGGGGGGGGTGTGGTTGGCGGCGTGCTGACGGCGGGCGAGAGGCCGCCAGGCCGGCTGGTCACGGCAGTGCATGCGATCCGCTCGCCGTCGAGCGGGCCGTCAACTGGTGGGGCGGCGGTATCCGTTCCATAAACCGAGTCGTATGGGCGGCCGCTTAGCGAAAATCCGCTTTTTGGTCGGATTTCTCTCCACCGTTCTTCCTCTCGTTAAAGCGACGCTTGTTCTGGCAGTCTTTCTCAGGGTGTGGGTTCGCCTTTGCATACTTAGATGCACACCAGGCGCACAGGTGGCATTTACGGTCGGGGTGCATTCCGTGCGAGGTTGTGAACCCGCATTCATTGCCCCAGTTCCATTTAGAGCACGGCTTTCCGTCAGTGTCTTTGCTATAGACTGGGCGGACATAGTCGGTTCTGTCATTACGTGGGGCAGCGCTCTCCGCTTTCCTCGTCGGTGTTTCGTCTACAGTCGTAGGGCCGGATTTTTTGCCGTCCAGTCTGGTGCCTTCGACGCAGGCATCGCGCTGGATATCCTTAATTGCGTATTGGTCAGCCCACCCGTGCTGCAAGCGTCCGTCGCTTATCATGATGAATACGTTCTCAGACCAGCGTCTGCACGTTTGCCAGTCGTACAGCGTGGCCATTGTGGCGAGTTGTTGCATGTGATGCAGTAACGGCTCGGCCCACCTCGTCGGCATGGCTTTGTCGTGTATCATACGGCACAGCGCGGCAAAGTATTCCGCCCATGTCGCCTGATCAAGACCAACTTTAGTGCTACGATGGCCCCGAATGACATATCTATGTGGTGCAATGATGCTATTACCTCTTTTGTCGCCGAGGGCCGTGCCGGCCGCGGCGAGCAACTCGTTAACCACATCTGCGCGATCCGTTTCCTCGTGGTCAGTGTTCGAGATTAGCTCGCAGAAGGGTGTGCGGGATGTGACACGGTCACGTGCCAGGGCAGCGGGGGTGCGGAAAGGGTTGTCAAAAGGAACGAACTCACGGTTTTTGTGTCCGTCCACCTGCGAGGCGTAGTAGTACTGATCAGGGCGCGTCGTATTGGCGCCAGTGTCACGTTGGCGGTCAATGCTACGGCTGCGGTGCCGCGGGGGGGGCCACGCCGCCCATGCCAGTGCGATGCTCCTTGCTCCGGCTCCGGCGAGGCGAGCGTGCCCGGGTGGGGGAGCGGCCATCTTGGTTCCCGCGTGGTGAGCCGGTTCGGCGGCGTTTCTCTGCCGTGCGCTCAAACTCGTCCATCCGTTCAGTCATACTGTGTGCTATACGGTCGAGCCTCTCGTCCATTTTTGATTGGAAGCCATTGAGTGCAATGATCAAGGCGCCGCTACCGTGCTCAGAGCTACGACGGCTAGTGCTGTGTGTCGGAGTGTCGGCAGTGGTGGTGCTCTCGCGTCGCTCCTCGGTGCGACTTGAACGAGTGCGTGTTTTCTTTGTCACATCCTCGTGTGAGACGACGGATTTCGGCCTACCACGAGGTTTCCGTGCGGGCGTGGGTTCGACCGCGGTTGGGGAGTCGGGAGTTGGATCCCTGGTGCGCTTAGTGCGGGTGGCAGGCATGATGAATGCCTAGAAAAAACAGCAAAGCTTCAGTGGCCACGCGGCAGGTTCGGGCGCACTGGTCGGTGTGAGCTGCTCCGGCTCCTGCGGTGGCGAGTCTGTGAAGGATCCGCCAGGTAGCGCATCGAATAACCCACGCATTGTTAATATTGACATGCTCAAGACACACAACCGCAGCACAGGAGATCACGTGTGCCTTCAGTTATAACAAATTCCGAAAGGTCCACTACTGAAATGCTTATATCCATCTTGGCATAACAAATGTAAACTCGGCGATTTGCCAAAAACAATTAATTTTCTGGCCCTCACAAAATTTCAAAATTCTAGGTTGGGTGCCTGGATGCAAAAGTGGATGAAGTAGTAAAAGTGTTATTCCAATAAGTTTTTATGAATTTCTGAAAGAGGACATATATATACAAAAATGATCCTTGACATGGATGGAGAAACTTAGAGCAGATCTCTCAGCACTGTGTAGGGAAAAAAAGCTTACCAATAATTACACCTGTACTGGCGAATGTCTATGCACCTCCTTCAGTTCAGTCTATGCATTTAAGGCAATCGCAGAAGTCTCAGCACTTATGTCGATTGCATTCGAAAGCGAGGCTATATATGCAAACAGCGGTGATGTCTTGTAAATATAAGATTGATCAAGATCAAGAAATTGCTACTCAACGCCTCTTGGCATTTCAAGTCCTATTATCTACTACGCATACACCGGGTGAGCAGGTGATCAGCTGACCACTTGCGCAGGTGATTAGGTGATCACTCATGTATAACACACAGGCATCAGTGGCACATACCTGGGGGATCCCAATGCTGCAACATCTCCAACTGTACAGCATGAGAGCGATTTCCCGTCCCTCCTCGGCCAATCGAGCCTACACACAAGATTGTGATAATTAATAGGGGCTAAACTAGATTGTACAAGTTAAAGTTGCATAGTCCGATAAAAACATCAACTTTTCAAATGCAAAACACTTAGATCTATACATTTGAACCTAGATATCCAAACTTATACTGGTGCATTTATTAAGTATGTGTTGCTACATAGAAGGACATACTTCATCAATTTAATAGAACCTTTTACTGGTGAATCCAACATTAATTTGGCATGTTTACACTTCACATATCTCCAAAGTTAGTAATTTTAAAGCAAAGTTACTTCAAACTAAAGTAAGGTACATTATTACGATCAACCTAATATATTCATCTCAGAATATGACAGCAATTCAAAACCCTCGGACTATGCAACTTTAAGTTTGGTGAGTTCAAACTGTGGGAATGGGCATTCACTACCAAACAGGTGACAAGTGACTGACTGAATGTATGGCGCAATACCTCTTTAACAATGTAAAACACCAATCTTAAAGTTCTTAAGAACAACTGGACTGTTTCACCTGCTGTCATTTTAGCTATATTTTGTGAGTTAAATGTTGCTGTCATTTGCCACAAATGTAACCACTTCAAAATTGCATCTGCTATTATTGCTTTGATTTGACATAAATCTAACCATTTCAGAATTTCGTGTAAGTCTGAAGGTAAGCATATAATTAATCACTTAGCAGGCGAAGAATCCTTTCTCCGAATTTCTGTGCTGATCGCAAAAGCTGACAAATAGGGCGACTCGCTTGCTGTCGTATTGTTTTTTGAGAAACCAACATTCTATTAACTTTTCACTATGAATATACCATTTGTTGGGGACGTGGTGTAATACCGTTCACTGACAAATTGGTTGAATGTTTGGGGACCGGTTAATGCCCTTTTCGGACATTATAATGGTTAAAAGTTAGTGATAATTATTCTGTCACATTTCTTCAATGAAGAAATATGTAAGAAGCGGCGGGTGGGTAATTCACACATTTATTATTTCATCTACAACCAAATTAATTATTCTAGCATTTCAGTCCCAATCTTCAACATAATATATCTATAGCATTTATTTCAAGGGGACAGTCAAGTGCATACAACACATATATATATCCTGAGGGGTTAGAGGGATGATGAATACAATTTTATAAATAATATTGAAATGGTTTTGTTTGTTTGTTTGTTTAACTAAACCACCCCCTCCCCCCAACACAAAAAAGTAAACAATGGCTATTGGGGGTCACACAGTGGTTAAACATATCGGAGTAAAAAGTTACATTTCAAGCAGGTAAAATAGAGTACAGAAATGTAGATATAAATACTGAAATCATTCATAATAACAGATACATTTTTTATGTTGTACATATTATTTTGGCGGGATAGGAGGTAATACAATTCTTCTTTATATAATTAGTTATCTCGATGTTGATAGGTGTGAATGAACCCCCCCCCCCCCGCACCGCCCAACTCTATGCCTAATTCAACCATCCGAATCTTCGGAAAACCAGCTATAATTATCTTTATTCAACAATAAATACATGCCAGAGTGTAGTGCGCCTGTGCTTCGTCCTTGTACCGCTTCAGAGCCAGTTCGCATATATCTGTGACGTCACTCATGACGTCGACATGAGCCTCGTAATGGAACCCCCACGGCCCGCCATCCCTGACCGTGTCGATGGTTTCTCTGTCCGGGAGCGGCAGCTTGCAGAGCTGGTCAGCGTTAATGATGGCGTCTTCCAGCCCTACTTTCTGGTGCGGGTGGGCTCGAGGCTCCTCCGCCACCTCCCCGCTTGGCGTCTCTGGCAACATCCTGTTCCGGTTTGGGTTACGATGCGCGAACGGGATGTGCCGTGACCTTGGTGGTGACCGCGAGCGCTGGGGCCCTGCTGGTGAAACAGATGGTTGGTTGGTTGTTTGTTGGCGTTTTATGTCATTACAACATCTAAGGTCATATCAGGACGGGTCCTGACTTGTTACAGTGCACAACAATCATGATGACTTTATAGTACTGCCATACTGGGAAATTAGGCCGGTGGCACCATGACCCAATATTCCACTGAGTCACATTATCCTGACACTGAGCTAACCAGTCCTTACCCTATCCTATTAATGCAGAGCGCCAGGCTAGGAACTGATAAGTATCAATTTGGTAAGACATTGGTTTGACTCAACCGGGAATCAAACTCCTGATCTCCCACACACAAGACCCGCGCCCCGTTTAAGTGTGGCTGCATAAGCCCCAGTCACACATAGCCGGACAGCCCCGTTTTGAGCCGGACCACCCATGGACAACGGCCCGGACTGTCCCGGACGCCATGGATAAAATCACTGTTTTCCTTGATTTTTGCCTTCGCAGTCACACTTTCCCCGGATGAGCCCCGGACGAGCCCCGGACTGCCTCATAGCACCCCCTTACTGCCCCCGGACTGCCCCCGTATGAGGCCGGACCACCCGGCCGGACTGCCCCGGACCACCCCCGGACTATCCCGATCACCCCCATTCTGGGGGCAGTCCGGTGGTCCGTGGGCTAGGCCGGGGTAGTCCTGGATAGTCCAGGGATGGTCCGGGTTAAACCATGGCTCAAAATGACCCCGCACCACCCCCGTCCACCCCCACCCCCGAAATACCCGGACCACCCCCGACCAGGCCGGATCAGGCCGGATTGAGCCCGGATTGCAAAATCCCCCAGACCGCCCCGGATGTTTAAGACATTTTAAAACATCTGGGCCGAGCCCGGATGGCGCCAGATGAGCCACGGATCAGGCCGGATCAGGGGGTGTTGGCACGGACGAGCCATGATGAGCCACGGATCACCCCAGACCCCCGGGTGGCGGTCCGGGGCTCGTCCGGCCCCTGATCCGGGCATGTATGACTGGGGCTATAGAACGGGATACTGAAGCTCCAGTCATACCTTCCTGGATCAGAGCCCGGACGAGCCCCGGACCATCATCCGGGGTGGTCCGTGGCGATCCGCAGCTCATCTGTGGTGATCCGGCGTGATCCCTGGCTGGTCCGGGGTCTGCCCCGGATGTTTTAAAATGTTTAATCCGGGGCGGTCCGGGGCATCCGGGCTCGATCCGGCATGGTGGTAGTAGTAGTAGTAGTAATAGTAGTAACGAAACAGCCCCGGACCACCCCTGGATAGCCTGGACAGGCCCCGGTTCACCCCTGGACTACCCGGTGTCATGGTATACAACCCCTGCCTGATCGCAGCCCCTGTCGTGGCTTCTGCGCATGCGCAGAGGTTGTAAACAAGCTCAGCTTGGCTGCAGAACGACTACACACTGCCAGTGTCTATTAAAGATTAATAGAAATGCACAACCCTAACCATATAAATTTAATATAATCTGTTCGTTGGATATGTTTTCTATATATGTTCCAGGGGTTTGTTTCTAGGTGGTGTATAGTTTCATAGATATTTCACTTTTTCTGTATGAAGATTGCACTGACACTCAGAATATCCCAACTTTCACTATTTAGTCTATTATCTCTGTTTTTAATACTTTCAGCATAAATTGCTCTTAGGTTACATTAAATACTTCAGATCTTCCTCTTCAATCGCGCATTAAGATATTTTTAATCGATCCACTGAAAGTTTTTTAATTTATTTTACAAAAATAAATGCTTAGTCAACTGTCTTCACGACAGGGGCTGCGATCAGGCAGGGGTTGTATACCATGACACCGGACCACCGCCGGATCGCACCAGCCGGGTAGGCGTGACCGCAACGCAAAAAAAACGACGAAAATACCGATTTTATCCAGGGCTGTCCAGGACAGTCCGGGCGACTGGTCCAGGAGTGGTCCGGCTCAAAATCCGGGGGCTTGTCCGGGTAGGTGTCACTGGGTCTGAAGTCAATGTAATATAATCTGTTACTGGTAAAGCCTGAATTTAGACGTGTTTCCCAAAACTAATTTAGCATGTTTCACTTCAAATGTGGTTAGAGTGCTTGACTCAGTGGTTTGAATCCTCATGCCATCATATCTACCAAATTGGATTTCCACCACTTTGTATAACTTACAGCATCACCAAAGGCCAGTTGCTCTCATACCACATCTATGTGGTGTGGGAGGCTAAACATCCTGTGGGTTGATAAAAGTGTAGGCTCATGCTTTCTATCAACCAACTGTCTAATGGTGAAAACAACACTATTCAGAAATGTATATCCATGATATTGATAAGCAGTATAAATCTTCAAGAATTTGTTTGTATATCTAATGTTTGGCACTTAAATTAAAAGTTACTTCAATATAAGGTAGGTTACACTGATCAATTTAATGTTTTTATCTCAGAAATTTGCAGAAACTCCAAACCATCGGACGATGTAACTTTAACTACCGGTACACAAAGGCAGTGCCTTAGTTTCCTTTTTGTGTCAGTGGTGCCACCTGTGAGTGGTCATTTCCCGCCGACTAAAGGTCACTGCAGAGCGAGCAATTGTAGACCTACACCTGACATGTTATTGGGTAGTTATGACTAAGCTTGCGTTGTCACCGTAATATATCCAACATGTCTATAGTTACAGCCGGGGGAGTGTACACATCCAGTCAGCGAACCACAGAGCCTCGTTCATGAGATCTTTGCTTACATAGACCACATCCGCATGGAAACGCCTTGTATTACCGTATTCTCGTGGGTTAACGCCCTGTGCCTGTATGCATGGAGCGGTGTTAGTGGCATGTGGTGTTAACCCTCTAACACTGGGTAGCTATCACCGGTTATCGGCGGCATCAAGAACTATGTCAAGCCATATGCATGGTGGCCTAAACAGTGTGTGTTAGCTATATGTGAATTAATTTATTCATTATGGAAATTTCTCTGAGCCTGTTGCTGGCGAGCACCTGGTTGGGCCTAATATATTGCCTTCTCTACCCACCGGGAACCAGCTCGCCTTGTTACTGGCGATTCGGCGACGGCGATTTGGCGATGTGCGACAGTATGGATATCGACGTCTGTGATTTGTTTACTTTAAATTTGTCGATTCGACAATATTAATATCACCGCCAATGCGGCGGCAGCGTTAATATCGCTTTGTTTTTAGGGTTAATTTGATGAAATTTCACTTATTGCATATTTAATTCTGTCAAATATGATAGCATTGAATAGTTTGGTCTCCATCCTGACACTAACCTAACACTAACACCGCTGTAAACCTGCTAGGGGGTAGGTTTACATTCTTCGACTTGAAACATGCAGTGTTAGACCTAACACTGCTCCATGCATATCAACTTTTCAGTGCTAAACCAGAAATCCCGCCCTCACCGCGGTTTGGCTCGCTAACACCGCTCCATGCATATGGGCCCTGAGCGTTTAAATTGACAAATCACTGAAGTGGGGGTCGGGGGGTGTTCAACTACACATGGGCGTTAACCAGCGATAATAGGGTAGTCAAAAAACCTCCCCCCCACCCATCCACAGCACGCATACGGAGTCATATTAATTGTTAGCCAACCTGGAAACTAACTAATAAAAACATAATGTAAAGTTAATGTGGCTCCGTCAGTAGCAGAAGATATTTGAAAATGATGTACAATGAGACTAGAATATGACATACTTTCAATTTGGTTAAAATGGTTGAAGGATAAAGAATCTTAAAAGCTACCTTAAATAGGTGAATTTTGAGGACATTAACATATTTTAAGAGATGCTTCTTTTTCTGATATTGGTTCGCAATATATCCCATAAAGTGAGACCTGCCACATAGAAAGCACAATCGCCAGATGATCTAAGCGATAGATACAGTGAGACCCCGTTATAATGGACCCCCCCCCCCGACGTAACGCACATTATTTTATAATACGATGGTTCAT
Source organism: Branchipolynoe longqiensis (assembly GCA_030323885.1). Lineage (NCBI taxonomy): Eukaryota > Metazoa > Annelida > Polychaeta > Phyllodocida > Polynoidae > Branchipolynoe > Branchipolynoe longqiensis. The sequence continues at coordinate 5,993 of JASIRB010004124.1, read as the reverse complement.
TGGATTCAAAATGGCTTAAAGCTGCATATTCCGATGAAAACATCAAATTTTCAAAACATTTATCTAGATGTCATTCTGCATATATCTAACTTGGATACTGGTAAACGTATTAAACATGAAATGCCACATAAGTCAATTTAATAAAAAAAACTGTTAGGCCTACTGCAGAAGCCTATGGGGTCAGGGTTTTTGCTAGATAACAGATTCACCCGGTACTTGTAGTACACGGGTGAAGGACAACGTAGTGTAAATACGGGCGAAAATAGCCTTAGTATGGAACCTGTACTAGAAACTGTGGCTCCAGTATCAAATGGCTACTTATATCGGCACAGATTTGGTGAAATGGGAGAGAATGCAAAAAGACAAGATGGCGGCCGCAGAACGCCATCAATTTCACTTTTAAATCTTATTAAACTAGATATTATATTATATTTTTCAACTCAAAGGTAGCGGGCTATCAATAAGACATATGTAAAGAATAAATGTTGCTTCTTAGATTGTGAAATTAAGCTCTCAATTCATTGACCCGTTTTTTTCGACAGCTTTTACATAGGGTTGGTTTGCACCCCTACTGTAGCAGTATGGGGTGAATCTTGTATCTAGGTTTTTGCGTGCTTGCCAAAACTAATATTGCATGCTTGAACTTCAAATATCTCAAAAGTTAACCATTTAAAGTAAAGGTTAGGCTAAACTGAAGAAAGGTAGATTATAACAATCACCCTAATATGTTTACATCAGGAAATGACAAACACTTCAAACCGTCGGACTACGCAACTTTAATTCAAAGTTAATTCAATAATCTGAACCCCAATTTGTTTGTGATGGGTGTATTTATGCTGCCCATAACGGTTAAGTCTAAAGACTTGTTTTTACCACTAGGCAGTAATAGTCTTGTGACTTCCCTTCTTTTTTATCACTTTCAGTTGTTGTGTAGCTAACTACGGCATGAATTCGTTCTCTGTTTGTAAGCATTCTCCCACATCCCCCAAACCTCTGTGAATTTGTTCGTTCTACAATCGGATAATTGTTTGGTTACCAATAGTTAATTTCTCTGAATGTCTCCGATTTAATGAGACGCTGCTGTTTTCGCGATGACATTTCATCGCCCCCCCCCCCCCCAACGATCGCGGTATAATGAGGTTTCACTGTATTTCCTAACAGCTGTCGAGTTCAGATCACAATTCGATCTCGCTCTCTACTGTCGCCAGTGTTAAATTCCCTCTTAAAAGCTGTTTCTTTACGACAATTAGGACACTGGGTGCACTCTTTTGTGTGTGTGATGTATGGGATTAAATATGGCAAATATCAATCACCATGATGTGGTGTAGAAACTAGAGAACCCATCGGTGCAGAAAACTAGACCAGGATGAAAACAGCGACACGCCCACATGAACTGTTGAGGTCAAACCGCTCATATTTCTAAAACGTAGGAAGCTATTTCCCTCCTATTTTGAAGTTGTGCCATAACAGTTTGTTTGTTTGTTTTACATCCTAGCAACATCTAAGGACATATCAGGACGGGTACTGACTTGTGACAGTGCGCACTCATGGTGACTTTACAGTGCTGCCCCACTGGGAAACCAGGCCGCCAGCACCATGACCTGATATCTCACTCAGTCACATTATTCTGGCACTGAGTCAACCAGGCCTTGCCCTATCCTAATAATGCCGAGCATCAGACTAAGAAGCGACAAGTATCAATTTTTAAGTCATTGGTTTGACTCGCCCAGGATTCGAACCCATAAACTCATGGGTTCGGATCTCCCGATCCTCCAAAACGGGATACGGATGCTCTACTCATTTGGTCACCTCGTCTGGTGGCCTAAAAGTAAGTTATGCTATTTGAACTAGGACCATTCGCATCTTTTCTACACTACCTCATGAGAACACTTTATCGAGTTAATCCGAGCACTCCTTTAGTCCGTTAGCCTATTTATTTCATTCTTGTTTGTTTGTTGGAGTTTTACATCCTAGCAACATCTAAGGGAATATCAGGACGGGAACTGACTTGTGACATTGCACACTCATGGCGACTTCATAGTGTTCCCCCACTGGGAGACCAGATGGCTGTCACTATGACCTGTTTCCGACTCAGTCACATTATCCTGACACTGAGCTAATGAGTCCTTGCCCTATCCTAGTATGGCCGAGCGCCGGGCTAGGAAGGGACAAGTATCAAGTTTGCAAGTTATTGGTTTGACTCGACCTGGAATCGAACTCTCGACCTTCCGCACTGGAAGCCTGCGCGCCACAGATTCGTCCACCGCGTCCGGTATATTTTATTCTTACCACTCACTTAGTTCAAGGAGTACAAACTGATAAGATGATGAACATTTCTAAACTAAAACGCTTAACCTAGATTTTTTTTCCTGCATCTCCAACGTGATATATTGATGCACTTTTGAAACTTGTATTTTTAATATAACATGGTACTGCTGAAGGCTATGATTTTGTTTGTTTGTTGTTGTTTTACATCCTAGCAACATCTAAGGTCATATCAGGACGGGTACCGACTTGTGACAGTGCGCACTCATGGCAACTTTATAGTGCTGTCCCACTGGGAAACCAGGCCACCAGCACCATGACCTGGTATCCAACTCAGTCACATTATCCTGACACTGAGCACACCAGTCCTTGTCTTGTCCTAATAATGCCGAGCGCTGGCTAGGAAGCGACAAGTATCAATGTTTAAGTCATTGGTTTGACTCGACCAGGGTTCGAACCCACGATCTACCAGCACTGGAGATGGATGTCTAGCCCTTTGCTCTGCATTGCACACATAATCTTCCATATTGTCACTTCTAATATGTCTCAAACTTCGCCATTTACAATCAAATATACTTCAAACTAAATTAATATAAATTGTAACAATTACCCCAATATATCCATCTGAACAATATATCAGAAACTCAAAACCATCGGACTTTATAACTATAAGTAGGTCATTTACTTAAAGTTGCATAGTCCGATGGTTTTGAATTTCTGGATGTTTTCTGCGATAAATATATTAGATCGATCATTAGTATCTACTTTACATTAGTTCAAAGTTACTTTAATTTTAAATGGTAAACTTTTGAGATATTTTGAGTGCAAACATGGAAAATTAGTTTTGGCAAGCTTGCCAAAATTCTGACACCATAGACTCATCCAGTAACAGGTTCTGTTAAATTGACTCAGTATTGCCTTCTTTGAGGAAACAAATGCTTAATAAGTGCATCAGTATCTAAGTTAGATATGTCAAACCAAATCTAGATAATTGGTTTGGTTTTGAAAATTTGATATTTCATCGGACTATGCAGCTTTAATATTCTCTGCTACTAGTCCTAGTGTGTGTGTGTACTGGCCCTTCTAGAACTTACTAATCTCACAGCCTCAATTCCCCCACCGACCGTCTATTTACAGAAGAAATAACACTAACGGATACAGATCCAAGTTGCACTTGAATGTTCTTTTCTTTTTTATTCACTTCTTCTTACTTTTCTTTTTGATTAGGGACCAATTCTTTGTAAGATCTGACTTCTGTTTTATCTCGTGATCTTTTCGGCAATGCAATGCATAGAAAGTATATATATTCTCCTTTGTCATGGTTTATGTAATTCAGGTTAATTGGTTTTGGCTTTAATAATTTCACCATTATCTGACGACACATATTAATAAGGCTGTACAGATGCATATATTATACATTACTCAGGCTATGCAGTATATTACATACATTATCTCTACGGTGCAACATACTGACATTATACTAGTCCTAGATATAGATCATAATTACTCAATTACTCAATATATGTGGTCTATTACATACATGCTCTCTACTATTCATCATAGTAGCTCCACATATAGTCCTACATATAAATCATAACTGGTCAATTACTCAGCATATGTGGTATATTACAGGCATGGTCTCTGTAATATACCACAGGCATGTTCTCGAATATGCCGTCCTGATATGACCTCAGATGTTGCCAGGACGTAAAACCCCCAACAACCAACCAATGTGTAATATGCAGCATACTGGCGACACATATAATCTATACATATAAATCACAACTATTCAGTTTTTGTGGTATATTAGAGGCATACTCTCTTCTGGTATACACCATACTGGGTAGTCCTACCCATAACACATCAAGTAATTTCGTTCTGATAAGACCTTAGATATCGATAGGACGTCAAACCCCAAAAATCAGTTACTTCCTCAATCTGCACGGTATATTACAGTACTGGTCACTACGAGGCAGCATACTCTCATTCTATGACAATAACATACTTTGATTTCCATTGACCTCCAGAATGTCTGAACCTATGCTTTTCATTTTACCTCCCCTCCTTCTCTCCTCCCCTCATTCTCTCCTCTCCTCCATCTCGCCACCCACCCCCTCCCCACTTCTCAAGTCCTCTCCCCGCTCCGACTCCGCAATCCAACCCACACACAACACCACCCACGCATAAGAGACCTTTGGTATCTAACCACGTCGACATAGGTGCTTACTATGTATTCAACGCGCCAGGTGACACACTTCTAAACCAGGACAGTGTGACCCAGTTAGAGCCCCAAAGGGAGCATGCCGTTGTGAATCACCACAACGCCAAGGGCTATCTCTAATTTAGACTATTCCAACCACGCCGTGCCACCCATATCCATTCCGAACCACAACACCTGCAGTTGGTTGGTTCTTGGAGTTCGACGCCCTGGCACCATCTAAGGTCATATCAGGGTGGCTACTGAGTGCTACTGACTTATGACAGTGCACACTCATGGCAAATTTATAGTGCTGCCCAAGTGATCGACCAGGCCACCAGCACCATGGCCTGATATCCCACTCAGTCACATTATCCTTCCAATGAGCCAACCATGTCTTGCCCTATCCTAATAATGTGGAGCACCTGGCTAGGAAGTGACAAATGTCAATTTTTAAGTCATTGATTTTCCTCGACCAGGGTTCGAACCCATGGGTTTGAATCCCACGATCTACCAAAACGGGAGACGGACGCTCAACTCATTCGGTCAACCCGTCTGGTCAAGACCTACATCCTACAAAGGGAAGTGCTGTGGTTTTATCAGTTTCTAGTAGGTAATAGCATTGCTTGTGTTTCCAGCCGATGACCTGAGCAGAAAGATTGATTCATTGATTGGTGGTTGCTTTATGCCGTGTCCAGCATGGGCCATATTCACAGCGAGAAATGTTTGATCTTTGTTCAAACCATCGCTTTTACATGTAAAAGCAGACAATCAGTTATGTGCCTATATACAATCATTAAATTAAAAAGCTCACAATTATATATTTTTGGCCAAGTGAAACAAATTCCCATAAAAAAAGAAAAGCTTGATTAATAATTGTTAGAATTTATTTAGCAAACTATATGAGGTGGTACAGACCAGCTACCCTCAAAAAGGCTCAAATGTTTTCTTGTTTTACTTTAGTAAAAAGGTCATGCATACTCTCTGCAGTGTAAAATTGTTGGCGCAGGGCCAATGAGCAGAAAGAATGCACACCATTGTGACCGTATTTACATATGATTTACTATTCCATGTCATCTAGTCAGTGTTAAAGAAAATATAGCATCATCAACAAAAAGTAGGGTTTCCATCTTACAGACAATTGAGCCAGATGAGAAAGGGCTGATGGGGTTTAACCGCCTAGCAACATCAGGACAGGTATCGATCACAACCATGGCGACCTCATCCCAGTGAATCATATTATCCTAGTGCTGAACCAATCAGGCTTTGGCTTATCCGAGTAGTCATGACAAGCACTAACCAAGGTGACAGTAATAATAAAGCTAGAAAGAATTTGATATGACTTGACCTGAGATTGATCCTACGACCGTTCCATAGGGTTGTCAGCACCAATGACAATGCTCCCCAAATTATCCTGCTATTGACCACCCCAGGCTTTCCCTTATCCTAGTAATGCCGAGCGTCAGATAATGTAACTGCAAGGACTAATTTTGTAAGTCCTAGGATTCACTTGCTCATGCATTTGAACTTG